>JBBCBC010000025.1:32176433-32452136 GCA_037126765.1 Stenogyne calaminthoides | reverse complement strand
TCTTTCCATTTAAGATTTTCGATTTTAGATTTCTTATTACGCTCTTGAGTTTCATTTAGCGATTCTTGTAAAAGCAAAGATAGTCCTTCATTAGATTCTCAAAAAGAATCCATCGGGTCAAATTGATTGTTTATTGAACTTTGAACTTGACAACTCTTGTGCTAGTGTAGGAGCAACAACGAGAGAAAGAAAGAGTTTACCTCCTCAATAGCCATCGGACAAATGTCATCACTTTCCTTTGGCTCGAAAGATTTCATCACGAAGAGCTAGATCCTTCCTCGAGTGTTCTTCTTCAACCATGGCCTTTTGCTAGAGAACTTCTTGTCTCTTTTTAGCTTGTCTTTCTCTTCTTTCTTCTTAAGATTTTCGGTCGGAACAATCATCTTTGGAAGTGACCTTTCTTTTGGCAATTAGTAGCATCTGTTGGCATCATCATCACGATCACTTTCTTCTTTTGGACTTGGAGTCCTTCTTTTACGGATGAAGATTCTTGATTTTCGAGTCCTTTCTCTTCTCGGTTGGTTTGTCCTCGGGTTTCTTCCGGTACCGTTGATTCTGTAATAGTTTTTGTATTTTTCCATATCGACTATTAAGTCTTTCAAACCTCCTTGCCATCGGTCTTAGCTTATCCTCAAGCTCGTCCCGATTCTTAGCAAGGGGAGTTCTCGAACTCTCTAGTTTTCTGAGTTTTATTTTTGGCCTTAAAAGCCACATTCTTACTAGATGATGAATCATCTTTCTTTGTCGACCTTTTTAGATTTCTTATCAATTACAAACTCATAGGCCTTGACTCGGAAGACTTGTTGATATGGCATTGAATTAATGTTTTTGGTGTTTTCAATCACCCTTTGCATGTATATCCCATTTCTTAGAAAGACCTCTAAAATTTTCAATGCAACTTCTCTCTTGTGGATATTTCTTTCCAAGTGCATTTAGATCATTCATAATTAGTGAATCGACTTCCAATTTGTCTATAGATTCACCTTCATCCATTTCAAAACTATCAAACTTTCCAATTGCAACTGAAAGTTTGTTTTCTTTGATATGATCTGTGCCTTGGCACATTACAACTAGTGTATCCCAAATTTCTTTTGCAGTATTGCAGTGAGAGATCATTCCCATCACACCATCATCAATTGCACTGTATAGTGTGTCTTTAGCAATATAGTCTAGATTGACTAACTTCCTCTCCTCAGGAGTCAGTTGGTCATCAGACATAGGAAATTCTATTCTGGGATAGTTTCTCTCATTTTCTGTTCCTCTGGGATTCACCACAGTAAATTGGAATGGCCCTTCAGAGACCACTCTCCACATACGTTCATGTTTAGAATACAGGTGAGCCTGCATTCTTAGTCTCCATAAATCATAGTTCTCCACTGAGAACATGGGAAGTTTCTTAGAAGACATTTTTATCTGAGTCTTTTAAGAATTCAGCAAATAAGATAAGTTCAGATAGACCACACGTAATTTAGCAAATAAAACTTAGGTCAACAAAGTAGGTGGTCAAGTTGAACCACTGCTCTGATACCACGTGTATGGGGGGGAATACACGTGTTTAGTGTTTTTAAAACTTTTCTTTTCTTTGAGGTCACTCGAGTCAAAGTCTACGAGAGATGTGATCTGAACCGCTTTAAAACCTCGAGATAATCCCAACCGAGTCCTTAGTCTTGAGATCCTAAGTTGCTTGGATCGAGTAACTAACTATCGAGCCCTCGAGGAAGAGTAAGTTCGGTTTGGTAACTATCTCATTTCTAGCTACTTTCGGATGTCTTGAATGGTTGGCCCTTAGTTTATACTTTCGTTTTAAAGCTTTTTCTTTGAAAATCTTCCTTTAATGGAATAATGATTAGGGTTTTGTGATTCAATTATATGCAACTTTCGATTGGATTGATTCCAACCAAATGTTAGTGAAAATATGCTTTCAAAACAAGTAATGCAATAGATAAATCAAGCGAAAGAGAGAAAGCAAAAGACGGCAAGTTATAGTGGTTCGAGACTCAAGCTCCTCGTCCACTCTCCACGATCTCTTGAGAGAAATTCACTAATCACTTCCTTTAGCTTTTACGACTACCTCTTGTAGTTTACTTACTCAACTTCGTACCGAGTTTTTACGACTACCTCTGTGGTTTACTTACTCAACCCGACCTTGAGCTTTACATTTACCTCTGGTTTACTTTGCTCAACTCACACAAGCGTTAGGACTACCACAAGTAGCTTACTAACTTCTTCTCTAGAGCTTTTCGACTACCTCGTAGTTTACTCACTTTTCTGACTCGAATCTCACCAACAATCACGCTCGAAACTACCTTCTGAAAGGTTTTGGGTTTTCTTGGTTGGTTTCCAACTAGGATGAGATATCCTTTACAATAAAGTACAATGTAAAGGCTAGGATATCTTGACTAAGCTTTGGATATATCTTATCAAGCTAGGCTTAGTGGAATGAGCTCTCTTCAATTTAAAGCACTTGGGAAATTCTTGGTTTTTCGAGTGCTTCAACTTTGCGATAATAAGTTTGAGCTCTTGAGTTGCTTACAAATTTCCCGTAACCTTACAATGTAGAAGGTCACAAGTATTTATAGGCATACAACAAGGTTACTCTAAAAACTATCCGTTGGAGATAGCCCGTGAGTTTCTCTTATGGTGTGTGAAGAACGGCTATATTTAGGGTTTGAGACTCAGAAACCGTTTTTAGGCAATAGCCTTTCATGTAGCCGGTTTTCACTTTTTGCAGTCTGGAACTTAGTACTTTTGACATCTTTTTTTGACAATGACATTCTTGTCGATTATCGGTATATGGCAGATGTTGTCTTCCTCTTTTTGACTTTTGTCTCCAGTTAAAGGTAGACAACGCAACGGCTCTTTTGGTTACAATCTCTGAGTTGATATAACCTTAACAACACTTTGTCTTAGTTCCTTTTGTCTGCATGTGAATGTCTTGGGCAATATCTAATTTTCTAAGGAATCACGATCTTCTCAGTATTGCATCCTTGAGATAGATATTCTCAGTGCCTCGGAACATTCAGGTTTATCTTGAGCATTGATGCATTCTTTGAAGTCTTGATAATTCTTTGCCTTGATTTCTTGATCTTCGATCTTGATCTTACATTTTATGCTTCTTGAGTCTTACGAGTCTTGATGTCTTGACTCTTGAGTCTTCTCGAGTCTTCGATGTCTTGACTCTTGAGTCTTCGAGTCTTCACATGTATCTTGACCGATATCTTGAAGCTTCATGTCTTTGAGTTTTCGGTTCTCCGGTTTCTCCGGAAGTCTTGATTCTCGGGTTCTTCTTGAGTCTTGATTCTCGATTTCTTATCGAGTCTTGAAACTTTAGTTCCATACTTGAAACTTCAGTTTCTTCATAAACATATTGAGTCCTTCAGAATCTTCAGATCCTAACCTGATCTATATCTGCTGACTATACATTTTGCAGATAACATTCTGAATACTCTAAAACTGAATCCTGACTCAACTTATCAAGATTAATCTGAACATGTCATACTCAGGGTTTTGGGTTCTAATCAAAATCATATCTTTATTAAATTCATCTCCCAACACTCATCCTATTCAACCAACAATCTAACAATTCTAACAATTATAATATTTAACTAGTCTAATTTCTAACAATTTTGAGCGGAATTATTAATATATTTCTAACAATTCTAAACTCATCCTATTCAACCAACAATCTAACAATTCTAACAATTTTTTAGCGGAACTAGTCTAATTTCTAACAATTTCTAACAATATATATAGATATTCTTAATATATAATTTCAAAATATATATTAATATATATATATTAAATATATATATATATATAACAATTTGAAAACGAACGGTAAAAAGTAAGAAAATTACCGTCAAATTGAAGAGTGCGACGGTACGATTATCGTTTAATTGACGGAATGTTCACGACGGCAACAATGAACGACGTACGGCGGCGGGACGACTCCGAATTTGCCAAAAAAATGTTGAAAGAATGTTGTGGGATTGTTTATATAATCAGATTTAGCGATGGATTAGCGACGGTTTTTAAAAACAGTCATTAATAGCGACGGTAAAACCGTCGATAAATTGAAACACCGCCGCTAACCGCCAGGTGAGGGTGGGCCAAATCTTGAGATGCCTCGTGTCCCCGTCGTCACTTAGCGGCGGTTTTTAAACCGTCGATAAACCGTAGGCCCCAAAGTGACCCGATTCAACCCGACCCAACTGATTCGAAAGAATCAAAAAAATCTCGGCAGCGGTTTTGAAAACCGTCGCTAAACCATCGCTAAATCAATGACTTTGACAGTCTGACCAAATCCATCGACAAAACCGTCGCAATTATCGACGGTTTTACAAAACGTCGCTAAAAACCGTCGTTAAAACCAGCCATTTTTGTAGTGGAATTTAAAAAATAATGAATGTAAGAATGCATATATTTCAAATTATGAATTGTCAATAGATAAGAGAGAATGGAAGAGAGTGAGAGGGGGGAGGGGTGAGGTGGGAGAGAGAAGGAAGGGGTAGAGAAGGGAGATTTCAATGTTTTGGTGAAGATTTGAATGTTGTTGCAGAAACTTGTTCACCACTGCATGATCCAGCTGAAGAAACTCCTCTTTCTCCAGCTAACAATTCCCCTCCAGTTGCAAATCATTCTCCCGAAGCAAATGCACCTGCTTCTCTTTATTAAGTGGTTCAACCATCTCATTTTACGACAACACGGTCAAAATCAGGCATCTTCAAACCTCGTTATATGGCTGATATAACCACTACAGGTCTACTTTCTTCTCTTGCAGTTTCTACAGAACCTAAGGGGTTCAAATCTGCAGCAAAACACCCTCACTGACTTGCAGCCATGAGTGAGGAACTCAATGATCTTCACTCAAACAACACTTGGGATTTGGTTCCCAGACCGGCTGATTCGAATATTATTGGCTCTAAATGGGTATTTCGAACTAAATTCCTTTCTGATGGCTCTATAGAAAGATTCAAAGCCCGTCTGGTTGCTTAGGATTACACACAGATACCTGGATTTGACTTCTTTCATACCTCCGACCCATTCGTAAAGGCTGCAACAGTCCGCCATTGTTCTAGCATTGACAGTTAATCGAGGTTGGACCCTGCATCAGCTGGACCTTAAGAATTCTTTTCTCCATGGCGTTCTTACAAAGCAAGTATACATGTCTCAACCACCAGGGTTTATTGATCCCCATTTTCCGAATCATGTTTTCAAGCTCAAGAATGCTCTCTATGGCCTCCGACAAGCTCCTCGTGTTTGGTTTGTTCGGTTTAGTGACTTTCTGATCAATCTGGGTTTTAATTGTAGTTGAGCTGATACTTCTTTGTTCTATTTTATACGTAAAAATGTCATAATCTATCTCCTTTTGTATGTTGATGATATAATTGTTATATAAATGACTCGTCTTCTCTTACGAGGTTCATTTCACGAGTCAACAAAAAATTTGATGTTAAAGACCAGGGCCAGCTGAATTATTTCCTTGGTCTAGAGGTCTCTCACTCCACTAATGGCTTGTTTCTCAGTCAAGCAAAGTATGCCCATAATATTCTCACTAAGGCCGACCTACTTAATTAAAAATAGTTGCTACTCCACTTTCTGCAGGAGAATCACTTGTTAGTACCGAATCACCTCATCATGATCTGACGCTTTATCGTTCCCTTGTTGGTGCACTTCAGTATCTGACTATCACCAGACCTGATCTTTCCTTTGTCGTTAATCATGTCAGTCAGTTCTTACAATCTCCCAGTGAGGCGCACTTCCTTCTTGTGGAGAGAATCCTTCGCTACGTGAAAGGTACCCTTAACTTTGGCTTATCCTTCACTCATATCCCTGATTTTTCTATTGTTGGCTACTCCGATGCCGATTGGACTTGATGCATTGAGTCTTGTCACTGCACCTATGGTTATTCTATCTTTCTCGGTGGAAATTTGGTCTCTTTGAGTGCTAAGAAGAAACCCACCGTTTCGAAATCCAGTTGTGAATCGAAATATCGAGCCTTGGCAAATGCTAATCAAGAGGTGGTTTGGATTTCTCAGTTGTTGCACGAACTCAAAGTCATGCCTCCATCTCGACCACTTCTTCTTTGTGACAACAAGAGTGCCCTGTTTTTAAGCCAAAACCCAGTTGCACATAAAAGAGCCGAACATATCGACATTGATTGCCATTTAATTCGAGAGTTAATCTCCTCTGGATGTCTTGACACTCGGTTTGTGCAATTTCATCTTCAAATAGTCGATATCTTCATTAAGAGTCTTCCTCGTCCCGGTTTTGAGCTTTTCCATTCCAAGCTCTGTGTTCAACTTCATCCACGACATTACTTGAGGTGGGATATTAGGAAATAAATCAATTAGTCAATGATTTATTCTTTGATTATGTAATTATTCATTGTACATTAATTATTTCTTGTAATTTCCTTATTTAACTTATGCACTTTGTAATTAAATAGAGGAATATAGTGCATCACCAATTAACCGGTGATTTCTCAATCTTCTCAGAAATCCCTTCATTTTAAACTAGACTCAAATCTAAGTATTTGTAAATTCATTTAACTTAAGTGGAAAGAAGTGGATTTGTGTGTGAAATCCACGAATTTCAAATTCATCAATCCAAATGGAGTCTAAGTATGCTAATATTAATTTTATACTATGAACAAATTTCACACGCTGAGTTTGTAATTTTTAAAGTTCTTATTAGAATTATACAAATATGGAAAAAAATTATATATCAAATCCTGTGTATATATGATTAGTATAACATTTAAAAATTGATCAAACAAATAAATTTTCTAGAGATTTTGGTAACATACAAACAATTAGGTTTTTCAAAGATAAAATTATATACCACCTCTCCCAAAGTCGTTTGAACATTCACTATTTGACTCATGTTTTAGCGAGTGAGTTGTTTATTAATATTTGAAATGATAAAGAGATTTTTAAGGTGGGGTATGATAGTGCTACCCCTCATCTATCCTACCATGCCTTAAAAGTCACTTTATCATTTCATATACTATAAACAACTCGCTCAATAAAACATGAGCCAAAAAGTGAAATGTTCAATCGACTACGAGACAGAGAGAATATTAAATCTTATGTGAATATGATTAGTTAACTCTTTAAAATTGTTCAAACAATTAGATTTCTAGAGATTCTGTAAAATATACAAATAATTAGATTTTTCAAAGATTTTGTATAATAAATATTTCTCTTAAAAAAATGTATATAAAATTTTACGTGGATATGATTAGTTATAACTTTCCACTTAAAATGTAGAGGAAGATGTGATTTTCAGCAACCCGAGAATATATTAACAGATCGACAACCGCGAGAAGGAGGCGACGCGGTGGTGTTCCACCGTGCGCTTTTATCGATCCTTCGGGTTTGTCCAGTGAATCGAAATCGAAACAAGGACGTCGTCGTCTAGGTAGATGAATCACGATGAATGCCGCTCGGAATCACCGCAATACAGGTCACACCGCCGCGGGTCCAACCCGCTCGGATTCTGCTTCAATGCGGTAACACGCGGGCGTCGCGAGTCACGGCGCTATGCAGCCGACTCGAGCGACGCCGCGGATGCTCGCTATGAACACGGAATCGGCGCGAGATGAAGGCGAGGCGTGGAAAAGGGGATTCGCATAAAACCCTAATTTCAGGCGAGAGAAACGAGCGGGTCAAAACAGGGGGTGTGGGTGTGTGTGTTGTCATCAAGACCAAACCATTACAACATACAACAAAAATATGTACCCACAACATTCATCAATCGGTTCGGTTCTGGGTGACGCTAACCGCACCAAGTTTTATTAAAAAAAAACTTTTTACAAAACAATTAATTAAGCAATTAATCAAGAGCCTGATGCTCTGATTGTTGGGATAACATGTGCCAGGATCTATCGGCGTGATCTCATAAACACAAATTTAAATCAACAATTATTACTAGCATGAATTTATCTAAGTGAATTCAAATAATAATTAACCAACAACAACATGCAAATAAGATTTCACGTAAAAGATCCTAGTATGCGAAATTTCTAGGAGTGTACGTAAACGTACCCGTTGGAGAGACGATCTGAGACAGACAGAATCAAGTATCTGGATACCCACCAAAAGTCCTTCTCAAGTATTCCCAAGTCCTCGTCCAATAACCCCGATGGAAGGTCCTTCGATGACCGATTTATAAAACAAGGAAAATAAAAATATTGTTGCACCATCTTTGTGGATTTCTAATATTTCCAACACATGGAACACTAGTTGGGAATGAAAAATTCATCCCCTATTTATAAGAGGAGGGGGTTTTGAAATTTTGTGCACAATAAGGGTTAGGAAAGATCTTTTATTGATCTCCAAGAAATCTTGAATATATTCAATATATTCTTCTTTCCATGTGTATTTTTCCACAAAAATCTCACACCCTTTATTTGCC
Organism: Stenogyne calaminthoides; assembly: GCA_037126765.1. Lineage (NCBI taxonomy): Eukaryota > Viridiplantae > Streptophyta > Magnoliopsida > Lamiales > Lamiaceae > Stenogyne > Stenogyne calaminthoides. The sequence continues at coordinate 32,443,718 of JBBCBC010000025.1, read as the reverse complement.
TAAATTTTCGAAAATTTTAATAAAAAAATTTCAAGATTGGAACATTCTTGAATTTATGAGATATTCTTGTATTCCAAGAATACATATCTTCCATAAAATCTTTCCAAGAAAATCAAGAAAATCTTTCTTCCATTTCTTATTCAAGATTTTCGAAAACTTTACTATTAAAGAAGTCAAGTGGGAGTTTTCTTGAATTTATGGGATAATCTTGTATTCCAAGAATACATTATCTCCTTTCCATAAAATCCTTTCAAGAAAATCCTTCTCCCATCTTTTCTTTAATATTTTCGAAAATTTGAGGAAATATTGCAACAATAGATTTATTTTATTTTAAACATCTTTTATTTATTGGACTATAATTTGGGCTACTTGAGGGGCCTTTAGGAGAATTAAGATGGACCTTCCAATGGACTTCTGAATTCCAATATTGAGCCACAATATAATTCAGTCCATTAATATTAATTAATATCATTATATAATTAATATTGCACTATCCAATCTCAACCCATATTACGGTAATATGGCTCCCGGTTATTATTTCCCGTGTTTAAGATTATTTAGTCCATTAATTAATTAAGCCACTAAAAAGCTTTATATTAATTAATATCTTTATCCTTGGAGTAAGGACTGCCCAGCTTTATTATCCATACCGGAAAATTAATTCCACTTGCAAGATTTGGTATGATAAAGGTTCCGGGCCCACCAAGGGGACCAATCAAGCAAGACTTTTGCAAGCACACGATTCTCTGTATTAATTTAGCAACTATCGTGTAATTAATATTATTGCCCAAGATATAGGGTATCGAAGTCGCAATGATTCTCTTCCCATTTATAAGTCAAAGCAATAACTACTGATCACACACAGTCCTTATTAAGTGACAGAGATTAAGAAATCAACAACCACTGAGGTCTAACTCTTCATCCCTTAAGTCAGTGCGAATGAGTTTATCCTCTCTGTAGGTCCGCTTCAGCGCATCGAGTGCACTAGTGTAATCTCTTGGTCAAGACAAGCCAATCCGAGCCTTACACATCAACTTCTACCAATAGATTGTTCGGATCTATCTAAGTTGTGAAACACATACTCGTCTACAAGGAACTGTTAACGTGATCTTCTATGATCTGGTATCACCACGTTAACTACAATGTAACGCGTGCTACAAACGGTTTGCAATAAATATATATAACATTCAATCATATTTAAAGCAACAGTGATAAACAATTTATTTCAGTAAATAAGTGTTTAATACATAGGTTATGCAAAGTAAAAGCATACTTTCACGTATAACCCCAACATTGATACCACTGTTGGAATTTATAGGCACATAATTCACGTAAAACATGCGCAGCGGAATAAACAGTTCACCAACAACGAACACGTAATTGCATAATTGATTGACAGGATACGTAAAGAATACTTACAAGAATTCGTAACAGGATTCGAGACAGGATTCTTAAACTATGGTATCCACGTAACAATTGCTAATAGATCTGTAGTGTTCTGCCAGCCTTGAACCACGAGATGGATTTGCTAGGAAAATCCTAAATCTTGGTTTTATGGAGAAGTAATGCTTTTGTATTATCTTGTATGTTTAGGATTTCCTATGAACTAGTATATATAGTGGAGACCTGGCTTAATTCTCAAGCAGGCCCAAAACAAGAAATAAATCTGTAGGGATTTAATTTCCATATAGACAAAGTCCCATATTAAAAATAAATCTTTAGAGACTTTATTTCCCAATATATAAAATCCTACAATAATATTCCATATATATTATTGTTGGGAAATCTTATTTAATTAATAGATTTAATTAAATAACTTTAATTAATTCGAAATTAATTAATTAATAATAATTAATTCTAAGTTAATACATTATTAATTTCTCCATAAATTAAATATCCATATCCAATATGATATTTAATCACCAACTCTAATTTGTAGACAACTGTTACTTGTTGTGTGTGTTGGGGAATTAATTGCCCGGATCTATTCGGGATGAATATTTAAATACAAATTTAATTCTAACAATTATTACTAGCATGAATTAATCCTATATTAATTCAAATAATAATTCAACAACAAATCATGCATATAAACAGTTCACATAAATCCTACGCATGCGGAATTGCTACGGGTTTACGTGAACTAACCTCTTGGAGTGGCAATGATCTCGTCGATAAAAATACACCAAAAAGTCTTCCCAAGTATTCCCTAGTCCTTGCTCGTCAATCCGGTGGAAGGAAGCTCGCGAACAATTAACAAAAGGGAAAATAAATTATTTGTTGCACCACCTTTGTGGATTTCTAATTTTTCCAGCACATGGAATTGTACTTGGGAATGAAACATTCATCCCCTATTTATAGAGGGGTGTTGGTCGAAATTTTGTGCATGAATAAGATGGAAAAATATTTTTCTTGATCTTCAAGAAATCTTGAATATATCCAATATATTCTTTTCTCCATATTTAAAATATTCCACAAAAATCCCAACTTCCTTTTGTTATGGTATTTTCGAAAATTTAAGGAAAAAAATTCCAAGATTTGGATCTTCTTGAATTTATGAGATATTCTTGTATTCCAAGAATACATATCTTCCATAATATCTTTTCAAGAAAATCAAGAAAATCTTTCTTTTCCTTCTTTTTCTATGTTTTTCGAAATCTTCATATAAATAACCAAGTGGGAGATTTCTTGAATTTAATGAGATAATCTTGTATTCCAAGAATACATGTCTTCATTCCATAACAAAATTCAAATAAAATCTTTATCCCCTTTTATTCATATTTTTCGAAAAAATGAGGAAAAATAGCAACAAAATTTATTTTATTTTTAAACACCTTTTTCAGTTATTGAACTTTATGTATGGGCTACTTGAGGGGCCTTTAGGAGAATTAAGATTGGACATTCCAATGGATCTTGAATTATCAATATTGAGCCACAATATTATTCAAGCCCATAAATATTAATTAATCTCACTACATAATTAATATTTCACTATCCATCTTAACCCATATTACTGTTAATATGGCTCCCGGTTATTATTTCCCGTATTTAAGATTATCTAGCCCATTAATTAATTCAAGCCACTGAAATAGCTTTCCATTAATTAATATCTTTTATCCTTGGTTAAGGAACGGTTCAACATTATTATCCATACCGGAAACAAATTCCACTTGCAAGATTTGGTATGATAAATCTTATGAACCTCTCAAAGGGGCAAATCGAACAAGCGTACTTGCACACGATTCTCCGTATTAAATCTTAGCAATCGCATGTGACCAATAATATTGTCCAAGATATAAAGTATTGAATCTCCTTGATTCTCTACCCGTAATAAGTCAAAGCAATAATTACTAACCACACGCGATCCTATTTAAGGGACGAAGATTAAGAAATAATGAACCCTTGAGGTCTAATTCTTCCTAGTTCGGTTCAAAAATTTGTCCTCCTGTGGAATCCTATTCGATTAGGTCACCATGCACTAGTGTAATCTCTTGGTCAAAACAAGCCAATCCCGAGCCTTACACTTCAACCTTTCACGATGGATTGTTCATTTCCATCTAGGCCGTGAATGGTGTACTTTTTGGTTACAAAGGAACTAAATTTAATCTTACGTGATTTGGTATCACTAAATTAACTACAATGTCACACGTACTGTTTATTGAACAGTTATGCAATAAATATATGTAACATTCAATGATATTTAAAGCATCAGTGATAAATAATTTATTTTAGTAAATAAGACAGAAATTCAGTTTGAATATACAAAGTAAAAACATACTTTCCAGTATAATCCCAACAATCTCCCACTTATACTCAAAGTCTATTTTTAAGTATACTACATCATGTCTCGTGTAGTTCTGTCGTGACATCTAATGTCACCTACTGCGAACCTAATAATATCTCCCACTTATACTCAAAAGCAGTTAGCAACGGTCTTGACACCCATTTCTTCTACATGTCTCTCGAATGTATCTTTGGGCGGACCACTTTGTGAATGGATGCGCTGGGTTGTCTTCGACGCGATCTTTGCCAATTCTATATCTCCTCTCTTAACGATTTGGCGTATAAGATGGTATTTCGCTTTCAATGTGTTTCTTTGGCCTTGTGGGCTCTTGGTTCCCTTGAATTTGCAACTGCTCCGACATTGTCACAATAAACAGTGATTGTGTTGGGCAAATTCAGAACTACATCCAAGTCCACTAGGAAGTTCTTGAGCCAAACCGCTTTTTTTCGGCCGCTTGCCTCCATGACATTTACATATTCGCTTCCATGGTAGAATCTGCGATGCATTTCGTTTTATGACTTCTCCATGTCATGGTTCCTCCCCATGCAAAACACACTACTGGAGGTAGATTTTCTGGAATCTAAGTCTGATTGGAAATCCGAGTCCGTGTAGCCGATGGGGATTAGACTATCTGACTGATAAACCAACATTCTATCTCAAGTTCTTTTCAGATACTTCAGAATGTTTTTAATTGCCGTCCAATGTTCTTTCCGGGTTACTTTGATATCTTGCCACCATGCCAATGGCAAAGCGGATATCTGGTCTCGTCTGCAAAGATTGCATACATAAGGCTTCCGCCGGTAGAAGCATAAGGAATGCCTTTCATGTCATCTATCTCCTTTTTTGTGTCTTAGGGCACATTTCCTGGATATATATGGATTCCATGCCGAAAGGTCTGAAGCCTTTCTTAGAATCCTGCATGCTTTGAATCGTTTCAAGATAGTGTCTATGTATGAAGGTTGCGATAAGCCTATCGTCCATTTCTTGAGATCTCGAGTGATCTTGATCCCAAGGATGTGCTCGGCTTCCCCTAAGTCCTTCATATCAAACTGTTTTGAAATCCATGCCCTTACGTCTGATAACACCTTTACATCGTTCCTGATGAGCAGAATGTCGTCTCACGTATAGTACTAAGAATACCAATGCGATTCGAAAACGCTTTTTTGTACACACAACTTTTGAACTCGTTTTGATCAAACCCATAAGACTTTATAACATGATCAAAACATTGGTTCCAAGCTCTGGATTCTTGTTTGAGTCCGTAAATGGACTTCATGAGCTTACAAACTAGGTGTTCTTGGCCCTTTTCAATGAAGCCTTGGGGTTGTTGCATATAGATTTCTTCATCAAGACTTCCGTTAAGGAAAGCTGTCTTGACATCCATTTGTCAGATTTCAAAGTCGAGATGCGTAGCAATCGACAAGAGAATTCGGATGGACTTGAGCATTGTTACAGGAGAAAAAGTATCCTCATAGTCGATCCCTTCTTTCTGAGTATAACCTTTCGTCACAAGCCTTGCCTTGAAGGTTTTCACCTTCCCGTCCGGTCCTCTTTTTCTCTTGTATACCCACTTGCAACCAATGGGTTTGACCCCATTAAGTGTTTTGACTAGCTCCCACACTCTGTTATGATCCATAGAACCCATTTCGGCTTTCATTGTTTTTTGCCAAGAAACCGCATCCTTGTCTTGGATTGCCTCATCATATGTCTATGGGTCTGATTCGTCTTGTCCAGGAATCAAGTCCAAGATCCCCATGAATCTATCGGGCTATCTTACAACCCTCCCACTACGACGAGGTTCCAGTTGTGAAAGTGTGTCGTTTGGTATGTCATCTTGTACAGTTGGCAATGAGGTTAGCCCCCTTAGCTCATTTAAGGTAATCTCACTTCTGGGTCTTCTTTCATTCATATAGTCTTCTTCCAAAAATCTAAAGTGGGTGCTTATTACCACCTTTTGATCTTCGGGACCATAGAACATACACCCTTTTGTTCCCTCGGGGTATCCTATAAACAACCTTAATTCTGATCGAGGATCCAATTTTCTGCTTCCTTGTCCAACACGTAGGCCGAACACCCCCAAATTCTCATGTGTCTCAAACTGGGCTTGCGCCCGGTCCACAATTCTTTGGGAGTTTTGGGAACCGATTTGGATGGCACCAAGTTCATAATGTAAGCCGTTGTTTCCAAGGCATGACCCCAGAACGACTTGGGAAGATCCACATAACTCATCATTGATCTAACCATTTCTAAAAGAGTTTTGTTTCTTCGCTCTGCAACCCCGTTTTGTTGAGGGGTTCCGAGTGTAGTTAGCTGGGATACAATCCCTTCATCTGACAAGTAGTTCAAAAACTCACCGCTGAGGTACTCGCCTCCACGATCGGATTGTAGAGACTTGATACGTTTTTCCCTATGATTCTCTGCTTGAGCCTTAAATTCTTTGAATTTCTCAGAGGTGTCAGGTTTATGCTTCATAAGGAAAATATAACAATACCTTGAGTAGTCATCAATAAAAGTGACGAAATACTCATAACCTCCTATTGCTTTGGTTGACATTGGACCACATACGTCTGTGTGAACGATTTCTAACACTTCTTTGGCCCTATTCCCCTTGGCTCCGAATGCCCTCTTGGTCATTTTACCCTCCAAACATGATTCGCAGGTTGGAATTGGTTCAACTTGGAGAGACTCCAGTGAACCGTCTTCTACCAACCTTTGGATCCTCTTTGGATTAATATGTCCCAATCTTAGATGCCATAGAAGTGTCTCGTTCACGTCTGATGAACGTTTTCTTTTATAGGAAACAATTGATGTGTTATAGGATGCATTTAAGTGAGTGGTGGTGTGCACGTTAATTGTATAGAGATTATTCGACAACGTTCCATGACAGATAAATTTATCATAAAGAGAAATGGTAACAACTTTATCAAAAGTAACCGAATATCCATCAAGGTAAAGTTTAGAAATCGAAATTAAATTCTTTCTAAATTTAGGAACGTAAAGAACATCTCTTAAAATTAAAACTCTGTCTTCAAAAGACAGGTGCACTTCTCCCACTGCTTCAGCTGCCACTCTAGTAGCATCGCCCAGTGTGATGAGGATCTCACTCCCACTAAGTTTTGGGGTTCGCTTGAACCCCCTAAAATGAAACAAACATGATCGATTGGACCCGTATCCTCCACCCATAAATGGGAGGCATACGCCGCTAAGCAAGTTTCAACAACTAGTGCGTGAGAATTACCTTTCTTTCCATTCCCTTTGGGTTTGGAACAGGCTGACCTTCAATGTCCCTTTTCACCGCAGTTGAAGCACTTCCCCTTAGCCGGCTTGCTCCTCCTCCACCTCCCCTTTTCCTTTTCCCTTAGCAACACTTGAGTTCACTTGCTTGTGGCTTTTATCATTTTTTCTTGTTCTTACCACCTTTTGGCCTAGAAGAAGAAGGGTCCATTGCCACCAAGGCTTGGCTCTTTTGCCCCAATATCGCCTCTGCTTGAGACTAAAGCTTGCAATAGATCGGGGCATCGAGAACCGATTGTTCATCTCGGTAGTTCGACTGAAGCTGTTCAAAACTTTTTCGGCAGAAAGTGGAGCCTGAAATCGATTTGGGTCTCGATGTCGTATTCGGTAAAGTACCTCAAGTTTGTTAAGGTGAGCCACCATCTGGAGAGCGTGCTCCCTTCACGGGCGTTCCTCCACCATTTTCATGTTGGGATTATCTTTGGAAAGTATGCTTTTACTTTGTATAATCAAACCGAGTTTTGATCTTATTCTTGAAATAAATTGTTTATCGCGATCTTTAAATATCATCGAATGTTATATATATATTTCTTTGCATAAGCTGTTCAATAAATAATGCGTGTTACATTGTAGTTAATTTAGTGATACGGATCACGAAAGATTAAATTAACGTCCTTGTAACAAAAAAGTACACCATTCGCGACCTAGATGGAAATGAACAATCCATCGTGAAAGGTTGAAGTGTAAGGTTGATTGGCTTGTCTTGACCAAGAGATTACACTAGTGCATGTTTAGTGCCTTTGAATAGGACCTATAGGAGGACAAATTCTTGAGGCCCGGAACTAGGAAGAATTAGACCTCGATGGTTCGTATTCTTAATCTTAGTCCCTTAAATAGGATCGCGTGTGGTTAGTAATTATTGCTTTGACTTATTACGGGTAGAGAATCAACGAGATTCAATACTTTATATCTTAGGCAATATTATTGGTCACATCACGATTGCTAAGATTTATCTGAGAATCGTGTGCAAAATCGCTTGTTTAGATTTGCCCCCTTGGGAGGTTCATAAGTTTTATCATACCAAATCTTGCAAGTGGAACTAGTTTCCGGTATGGATAAAAATGTTGAACCGTTCCTTTACCAAGGATAAAAAGATATTAATTGATGGAAAGCTATTTCAGTGGCTTGAATTAATTAATGGGCTAGATAATCTTAAACACTGGAAATAATAACAAGAGCCATATTGGTATAATATGGGTTAAGATGGATAGTCTGATATTAATTATGTAGTGGAATTAATTAATATTTATGGGCTTGAATAATATTGTGGCTCAATATTGATAATTCAAGATCCATTGTAAGGTCCAATCTTAATTCTCCTAAAGGCCCCTCAAGTAGTCCAACATAAAGTCCAATAACTGAAAAAGGTGTTTAAAAAAAAATAAATTTTGTTGCTAATTTTCCTCATTAATTTCGAAAAATATAAATAAAAGGGGAGAAAGATTTTCTTTGAATTTTGTTATGGAATGAAGATATGTATTCTTGAAATACAAGATTATCTCATTAAATTCAAGAAATCTCCCACTTGGTTATTTATATGAAGTTTTCGAAAATTTTGAAAGAATAAGGGAAAGAAAGATTTTCTTGATTTTCTTGAAAAGATATTATGGAAGATATGTATTCTTGTAATACAGGTATATCTCATAAATTCAAGAAGATCCAAATCTTGGAATCTTTATCCTTGTTTTTCGAAAATAACCATAACAAGAGAAGGTGGGATTTTTATGGAATATTTTAATTATGGAGAAAAGAATATATGAGATATATTCAAGATTTCTTGGAGATCAAGAAAATATTTTTTTCTCCCTATTCTATGTTGAAAAATCGGACACCACCTCATTATAAATAGGGGATGAATGTTTCATCCCCAAGGGAGCACAAAAATTGGTTTTTCGGAAAAATATCAGCGTCGATAAAATATCAAATATTTTGAAACGTCGACAGATTGTGTATTTTTGAAAAACGTCAATTGTGAGTGTACAATTCCATGTGATGGAAAAATTAGTAAATCCATAAAGGTGGTGCAACAAATTTTTATTTTCCCTTTTGTTAATTGTTCGCGAGCTTCCTTCCACCGGATTGACGAGTAAGGACTAGGGAATACTTGTGAAGGCTTTTTGGTGTGTTTTTATCGACGAGACTATTGCCACTCCAAGAGGTTAGTTCACGTAAACTCGTAGCAATTCCGCATGCGTAGGATTTATGTGAACTGTTTATATGCATGATTTGTTGTTGAATTATTATTTGAATTAATATAGGATTAATTCATGCTAGTCATGGTGATCTGACGAGCCACACGGTTCTGATGTTGAAACATCGCTTTAAGACTAGTCATGATGTCTGCAGTGGTCTCAACGTTCTGGTGTTGGTGTTGCAACACATCTGACATTGAAGCCAAGATGGTACACTTTGTCATTTCGTTGGAACGCCTCGATCGACATACTCTTTCTTAACCGTTTTAGTTGACTCATCATTTGGCTTTTCTGGTTTAGGTGTAGTGAGAACCCAGTTATGGCTTTGTGCAGTGAGGACAATAGTAAGTTTACAACTCCAATCAACGAAGTTTTCACCAGTAAGTAAATTGTCTTTAAGTATATTGAACAGTGGATTAAAAGGTTGCGACATGATGAACTGAAATAAATAACTATATGCGTAAGCACAAAAATATCACAAGGTTCGATCACATGCATCATATTAAAATCTAAAAAAAATATGAACATGCATCAGCCAACATCTCAAAACAGTTTAAATAAGTCACGTGGGGTGGGTCATTATTTAAACACATTCAACGATTTACAAATAAAAAACAATTTACAAACCTTTAATATCCAGTTAATAGTTGGCTCTACTTGACCAATATAAAATTGACGAGGAATTCGAGGGAATATATGCATATCAATTTTATACCTAACTAATAACCATGATTAAATCTGAAATTATTATTTAAGCTTTGAGCGAGCCTCGTGGGGAGGGTCATCGTCTCCACTAGTAATAATCCACAATCATCCATTTGGAATTTATTCATGTGAAAAGCTATCTTTTGACCGTCCCAAGGGGAATTTCTCCAAAAGAATTCACAAATAAATAAATCATGGAGGTCAAAATTAATTCAATTTTATTATCCTAATAAAATTGTCAATTAATTATTTAAGCATACTTAGTAATTTTTTAAAAAGTGAGATTTTTCAAAACGTTTTCTCATGTATCGCAAATTTAAACACAATTTAAATAAGCATAAAATAATGCGTAAACATCAAGACAAAATTAAACACATTGGGCACATATATCCAATTGTCACGATTAATTTTTGTCATGTCTTGATCTCGAAAAAATCGCCTTCTTCGCCTTCATTGTTCGTCTCGAAAGGTTAAAAAAGCGTCAAGTAATGTCATCAACTAGCTTCGCGAGTCGAGTGCCCCGCCAAGCTTTCTCCGGCCGTGTCGAGTGGCGTTAAATCTTAGCGTCGCCTAAGCGCTTCAGCGCCGCGTCGCTGGCGAGCATGTCATTCGGCGACCCTCGGCGGATCTCGGAAAGCGCCCATTCCATTCAATGCGCCATACCCATGCCGATCCGCCTCTCCGTATCGCCCGCGTCATTTTCGCACCTCCTCCTTGTCTGCCCGCCCGATCGCAAGCGGTCGGTCTGCAGACACCCATGTCTTGATAGTCGTGATCGTATTAGCTTCGGCCCTCGGCCTCGCCCAGCGCCCGCCCGCCTTGATTCGGATCCATTAATTCTTTAATTCATCGTCTTCGTCTTGGCTCACGATCCGGTTTCAATTTATTTACAAAAATAAAAAAAACCTAGATTTGACTTATCTTTTACCATGATCAAAATCAAATAAATCCTAATCTACTCGTAGATTTTCTCCCCGAGAGCAAAAACGCAATTGAACTAATCAATTAAAAACCACAATTTAAATGCATGCATAAATAAACACATTAAATTCCATGACAATTGGATACCTGCAAAAAAGATCTAGCAATTCTACTATCCAATTTCAAATTTAATGAAAACGAATTAAATTACAAATTAAAATTCAGAGCCCGAAACCGAGGCTCTGATACCAGTTGTTGGGGAATTAATTGTCCGGATCTATTCGCGATGAATATTTAAATACAAATTTAATTCTAACAATTATTACTAGCATGAATTAATCCCATATTAATTCAAATAATAATTCAACAACAAATCATGCATATAAACAGTTCACATAAATCCTACGCATGCGGAATTGCTACTGGTTTACGTGAACTAACCTCTTGGAGTGGCAATGGCCCCGTCGATAAAAACACACCAAAAAGCCTTCCCAAGTATTCCCTAGTCCTTGCTCGTCAATCCGGTGGAAGGAAGCTCGCGAACAATTAACAAAAGGGAAAATAAATTATTTGTTGCACCACCTTTGTGGATTTCTAATTTTTCCAGCACATGGAATTGTACTTGGGAATGAAACATTCATCCCCTATTTATAGAGGGGTGTTGGTCGAATTTTGTGCATGAATAAGATGGGAAAATCTTTTTCTTGATCTTCAAGAAATCTTGAATATATCCAATATATTCTTTTCTCTATATTTAAAATATTCCACAAAAATCCCAACTTCCTTTTGTTATGGTATTTTCGAAAATTTAAGGTTAAAGATTCCAAGATTTGGATCTTCTTGAATTTATGAGATATTCTTGTATTCCAAGAATACATATCTTCCATAATATCTTTTCAAGAAAATCAAGAAAATCTTTCTTTTCCTTCTTTTTCTATGTTTTTCGAAATCTTCATATAAATAACCAAGTGGGAGATTTCTTGAATTTAATGAGATAATCTTGTATTCCAAGAATACATATCTTCATTCCATAACAAAATTCAAAGAAAATCTTTCTCCCCTTTTATTCATATTTTTCGAAAAAATGAGGAAAAATAGCAACAAAATTTATTTTATTTTTAAACACCTTTTTCAGTTATTGGACTTTATGTATGGGCTACTTGAGGGGCCTCTAGGAGAATTAAGATTGGACCTTCCAATGGATTTTGAATTATCAATATTGAGCCACAATATTATTCAAGCCCATAAATATTAATTAATCCCACTACATAATTAATATTGCACTATCCATCTTAACCCATATTACTGTTAATATGGCTCCCGGTTATTATTTCCTGTGTTTAAGATTATCTAGCCCATTAAATAATTCAAGCCACTGAAATAGCTTTCCATTAATTAATATCTTTTATCCTTGGTTAAGGAACGGTTCAACATTATTATCCATACCGGAAACAAATTTCACTTGCAAGATTTGGTATGATAAATCTTATGAACCTCCCAAGGGGGCAAATCAAACAAGCGTACTTGCACACGATTCTCCGTATTAAATCTTAGCAATCGCATGTGACCAATAATATTACCAAAGATATAAAGTATTGAATCTCGTTGATTCTCTACCTGTAATAAGTCAAAGCAATAATTACTAACCACACGCGATCCTATTTAAGGGACGAAGATTAAGAAATAACGAACCACTGAGGTCTAATTCTTCCTAGTTCAGTTCTGAAGAATTTGTCCTCCTGTAGGTCCTATTTAGTGCATCAGTCATGCACTAGTGTAATCTCTTGGTCAAGACAAGCCAATCTGAGCCTTACACTTCAACCTTTCACGATGGATTGTTCATTTCCATCTAGGTCGTGAATGGTGTACTTTTGGTTACAAGGAATTGTTAATTTAATCTTCTGTGATCTGGTATCACTAAATTAACTACAATGTAACACGTACTGTTTATTGAACAATTATGCAATAAATATATGTAACATTCAATGATATTTAAAGCATCAGTGATAAATAATTTATTTCAGTAAATAAGACAGAAATTCAGTTTGATTATATAAAGTAAAAGCATACTTTCCAGTATAATCCCAACAGTGTGACCCATAGGCCCTCGTATATCGAGCGGTTAGTCAAACTAACGGTCTTAATTGAACCCTAGACAATAAATCAGACAATCTCAATATACGAGGCACGTTGCGAAGAATCTGCAACTACCTGCAATATGTAAGCTATCGTGATATCTTCCTTTCATTCACGAATACTCAATTAAGTCTTGAACTTGATGAAGTGTATATTCAAATAACTTAATCATATTATCTATAATCACTAATTGATCAAGTAAATCACACTTAGCCACAAAGTCTAAGCTGATGCGCGTCGACCGACGACTTAGATCCAATTATGATGAGAAGATGAGTATTCTCTCTAAATCCACATTGAGGAATGAATCCTATTCTTGGCTCAACTATCACGCACATGCGTTTCGTGATGAACCCAATCCAAGCCATATCTACCCATGGAAGAGTACAAGCGTCGGTCATGGTCAAAGTTTATCACTCCACACATATCGTGCGTATTGACCTCAAGTCAAAAGAGTATCACATCGCTCCCACTAACCGAGACACATCCGTAGACACGTGTATTGTGGAATTACATCAAATGGTTTCTAGGATGGGTATACCGATACCCTCTAAGGTATCTGTGCATCCATCATGAGATACCTAGTATCTCGTAGTAAGTGAGATCTTACTACACTCTCTAAGAGTATAATGCAGATCGCACACCAATCTCCATTGCATCATCAATATCCAATTCTTGATGATCCTTGATCGGGGTTATTTGAGAATCATGCTTAGGTCATCTGAGTTCTCACTCACTCAATGACAGCAGTGATTCAGGTGAACACAAATAAGAATATATGCAAACAATCAAACATGATATTCGAATAAGTATGATGTCAAATATTTAATATTAAATAAACAATATTATTAAATATAAATTGAATATCATCTTAGTATTATGTCCGTACAAAGGATTGTCTCTAGGACACTAACACTAACAATTTCCACCTCACACCCTCTCCCACAATCGGACGCTTCACTGGAGCACCCGGTGTTGCCAACAAAAAGTCCCGCATGTGAGCCAACGCAAAATCCATCACCTCCCTAACAGACATATTTTTCTCCTGAAACACCAACTGATTTTGAGCAAACCAAAGAGTCCACATGACAGTAGCAACAAGGCAAAAAGTCTTCTCATCCAGTATACTCAAGATTTGACGAACCCACTCGACCAACGACCCTGAGCCATACCTAACCGTCACAGGGCACGACTCCCAGACCCGACACACCCATTCACAATCTCTAAAAACATGCTCAGTCGTCTCCACCTCCACCCACACCACGAACAAAAAGGCTCCACATCCACAAACCTACCGACCAAATTGATTTTCGTAGGTATTATAGAATGCAACATCTTCCACAAGAAGACTCGAATCTTCGAGATTACCCTGAGCGTCCATATTTTTTTCCAGTGTGTCACGTCTCCCATCCCAGAAGCAGGAGAGTCTCACGCTCAGAAGCATCAACATACCCAGAAGCAGGTGTGTTGGGTTTGAGTGGCGTAAGATGGGGCTATTTTGTAGTTGTTAACGGACCTGGCTTGGTAAAAGACCAATTACATTCATCTATGCCATTTTTTCATGTTCCAAATTAATTCCACTTCCTGAATCTTTAACATATGGACCCAAGATTATGGTGGTCCATTGGATAATTTTTCATTTTCCACATGTCATAAATCCACATTATGGAATATAAAGTGGATCATTGAAAATGGAACAAATGATATCATTCCGTAAAATACCAAATTATCCCTCCGTATTAAAGGGGAAACTCTAGTCTAGTTCCAAATAGAGATATTAAACGAATTAAACCATAACTCATTAGAATTGATTTCTGAGGTCGTGAACCTAACAATTTAGGGTCTTATTGGTTTACGATAAATGGGCATTAATAAGCTAGGACCTAACCCAACCCTAGCGATTTCTTGGGCTAAATAGACCTTAACGAATCTGAAAAAAAACTTCTAAAAAATAAATTAAAATTAAAATTCAAAGTATTCATGATATAATACGGTGTAATTTAAATTCTACTACCTCCGTCTCGAAATAATATGCACCCCACCTTTATTATCGAGTTTTAATGAGCGAGTTGTTTATTAGTATTTCAAATAATAAAATAATTTTTAAGGAGTGGTATTATATATCTACCTCTCATATATTATATGCATTTTTAAAAAATTACTTTATCATTTTAAATACTAATAAAAAACTCGCTCACAAAAACACGTGAAAATAGTAAACGTGCACGTTATCATGGGACGGAGGGGATACATATAAAATTAGAGGAGATATAATAATACAATAAATGTGTTGCTAATTATATTCAATTACATCAACCAAAATTTTAAAATAATAAAAAATATTAAAGAGATGACACTATTTAATAATCAATATAACAATTACTTAATATTTTTATTTGATTTAAATATCGTCTTTTAACTTATTTCATCTAAAATATGTAAAAAAATAAAAATAAATTATTAAAATGATCATATATTATATTAAAATTAATTAAAAATAAATATTAAACATGACATGCGGGTTGACCCTAACTCTATAGGTCTCAGTTTTATAGGGCTTCGAACTAAATTGTCCAAAGTCTTATTGATTCATGATAAACAAGCCTGAAAAAGCTTAGCCCTAAATCTTGATTTTTCATGTTTATGGCTCTTTTAACATCCCTAGTTCCAAACAATTAATTTTGAGAAAACATCTCTCGTCATTCAAGAGTGAAAGGAAATCAAGTTTCAAGCACTGTTTATCAAGACGTAGAAAGAATGAAAACAAGATCTCACCAAAGAGATAGAATCAAGCCCTCAAAAAGAGAGTAAATCAAGACGAAACATTTAGTCTTGGTTTAAGAAACTTGGGTTTAGGCAAAAAAAATTGATTTGAGAAAGAAAATTTGACTAAATTGATCTAAGAAAGAAAAATTGATTTCAAGCCGATTGGGTTGTTAGATTTTATTACGGGAGAAAAATGGGTATATTTGTCTTTCTTCAACTTTATCATTATAGTGAAAAAGGAAATGATGTGTGGTTTTTTTTATTAGTAAAATAAAAATGGATTATGTGGCAAGATCCTATCCACACATAGCAATGAACCGTGCAGATTTGATAAAAATAAGGAACTGGAGGGATGTATTACCGGAGAGGATCCACTCCCCCGTTAAAAGACCAAATATCTCGAGGAAACCCTAGTTCCAAACAATTCACTTCTGCGAAACCGATCTCCGGAGCGAAATCGGGTCTCTGCGGATCTTCAAGCCCTGTTCAACCAAGTATGACCTACCAACCGAACACAGTTGCTTAATTTTTTCGATTTTACTGTGTTTGTTTAAATTTTCCGATTTCCTCTGTTTGTTTAAATTCTCCGATTTCCTCTATAGAAGTAAGATCCTTCGAACCCTTTAAAAAAAAAAACCCTTCGTTCGAACCCTATGTGTGCGTCGCTACCTTCGAATCCGTCTGTGTGATTAATCGTTCGGTTGAACAGAATAATTCGCCCAAAGCCCGTTGGGTTTCACATATTTGTTTCGCTCGTGATCAATCTTTGCAATCGTGAGCCCAATTTTCTGGATTGAGTTGATATTTGATTTGTCGTCGAAAATTCAGTTTGAATTCGTAGTTATTTGATTTCATGATGGTCACTACTTCAGATGTATCTATAAATTGTTTGGGGGTGATCAAAATTGGATTAAAACCATATAATATATATTAAATAGTGTAGATAAACGCCTACTTATACTTATCTGTATCCAAAAGAAGCTAGTTTGATCTATATTAACTCTTAAGTGGGGGGGTTTGTTTTTTGGTAGTTAATGTAACTTGTATTGTTTGTTAACTCCAGGCCAGGTTAACGGAATGTCTGAAGTTGTTAAATTGGGGGAGAATGAAGGGAAGAAGCAGCAGGCCTCCCCCATCCGTTTTAATCCTAAAGATTTGGTCCGTGTTTATCCTAAAGATGTGGAATGGAAGTTGAGGAAGGAGCCGCCCGGCTTTCATTGGCAGGAGGTGTTGAAGTTGAAAACATCTTTTTCCAAATATTTTGCTGGCTGCCCCGATTATGCTATATTTACCGTGAGGCAATAATCTTGTCTTAATTGTTTTCTTGATTATTTTAAATATATACTCCTATGTCTTTATATATAATTAATTAATCTTCTAGGTGATACTGAGGTAGTTGAATGCAACGTTGGAAGTGAAACTATTGTTGAATCTGACATTAAATGCGACGATGAAGGTGAACCTATCACAAACAAGTGAGTACTCCCTCTCCCTCTCTCTTCCCTCCTAATTTGTTGAATATGCCAAACCAAGTACTAGTACAATGGTTAATGATGTAAATATATACTCCTATGTCTCTATATATAATTAATCTTCTCTTCTTCAGAACAGACTATGTGTTTGAATCCGACTTTGAATGCGACGACGATGAAGGTGAACCTATCACAAACAAGTGAGTACTCCCTCTCCCTCCCTCTTCCCTCTCCTAATTTGTTGAATATGCCGAACCAAGTACTAGTACAATGGTTAATGATGTAAATATATACTCCTATGTCTCTATATATAATTAATCTTCTCTTCTTCAGAAAAGACTATGTGTTTGAATCTGACTTTGAATGCGACGACGATGAAGGTGAACCCATCACAAACAAGTGAGTACTCCCTCTCCCTCCTCTCCCTCTCCTAATTTGTTGAAAATGCCAAACCAAGTACTAGTACAATGGTTAATGATGTAAATATAATGAAGAGGGAGGTTTAATGTCTCGATTCGCTTAATCTATTTAGTATTTTCCTAGCTCTATTTCATATTTTAAACTAAAGTTGTTGGATGTGTTACCGTAAGAGTATGGTGGTATGCAGCTCTCCATCTGTCAAATATATGAACATATGCATGTTTAGAAAATCATGATTGTTGTTTTCTGTACCAAGAATCTGTTTGAAAACCTGGAAGCATCTAATCTAAATTTGAATTTTTAATCAATGGGTGCTGTTTGTGGCTCAATGTATTGCTGTCTATTGTGATTGGAGGTGTTGCGCGTTACATATATGGTTACAGAGGATTTGTTCCTTGGTGATGATGATTAATGAATGAGGTCACTTGGGTCAGTTTTATCCTTTGTGATTGCAATTAGGTTTTGAAGAATTGGATTGGTATTTTTGAGAAACTTGTGTTGCAGAAATAGAATGGTGGAATGAGGTATGCAGCAATATTTTTATTTTGCTGAAGAGCTTGGTGCAATTTGAAAACCAGTTTTATTGTGTAACTTGTTTGCATTTTGTGTGTATTTTTTTAACACTATTGGTTGTTTCATGAAACTGTTTTAGTTTGATGGTATTAGCTGTTTCATTAAAAGGTATTAGCTGTTTTACTATAAAATATTAGTTGTAAAATAGGTGCACGGTAAAACTGGTTTACGTAAGACCCCCCCCCCTTCTGTTCATACAGTTTCAGTTTCAAGTCTTCAGTGAACACTTGGGCAATTAATTGCTTCGGTGCCTTCTTCTTTTTCATCCTTATATTATTTGCAAGTGCATCTTCACTTCTATTAGTTAATAGTTTTTTTTTTAACCAGACAAAAGAACAATTATTATTATGGGATTCTCAGCTATAAAATCAGAAAATTACATTCACAAATATGTTAGCATTCAAAAGCATTTTGAGGATTTCCCATCCAATTTGTAAAGAAGCATTACAATTTATTGCATTTTTCGTTAAACTCCAACTCCATAATTTTCCTTTAATATCATCTAAAAGCCTTGTTGGATTGAACTCCTCGTCTTGAAATATCCGATAATCTCTAAATTTCCAAATGACCCAAATCACATATTCCCATAAACAAATGGCAAAATTTGTACTTTTTTCCCTTTGGAGTAGCCCGGAGAACATCAAGAAATGGTATAGAACTCGACCCTGGGGAGCAATTACTACACCAATTCATTCGATACAGCCATTCCAGTAACTCCATGGTATCGGATTAACATATGATCGGCTGATTCGTCATGGATTCCGCAGACTGGGTAGTTGGCTTCATTCTCCGAAATAATATGACTTTTTATCAGATTTGCTCTTGTGGGTAATCTGTCCACAAGGGCTCTCCATTCCAATGCCGAGACTTTGTGTGGTGCAATCTTATACCAAGCAAATTTGAAGGTCTGGATAAGTTCTTCGGAAAGATCACCTTGTCAATTGTTTTGACGTAGGAGGTGGTAAGCAGATTTCGTGTTATAGTATCTGATTAATGGTGATTTTGTTTGAGATTTATGTGCTTTTCTTGCTCACTCTTGACCCAATTTCTTGTTTTTATTGCTCAATTTGGACTAATTGCACTTGAAATGAGAAAGGTTTTTGTTTTGCAATCTTTGTAGGAAAATTATGGATTTTGGAAGCAAAACACGAGCTCAATATTATTTGGAGTCAAGTCAAATATATAACCATGTGAAAGAGCTTGAAGTGAGGTTCGCAACGCAAAAAGAACCAAGTCAACCGGAGTTCGGGAGCTCAAGTTATGAAGAAAACGACGACCGAAGCTACACGACCTGCAGTTGCTCGACCTGATGCTCTAGTCGAGCAACCTTGCTCGGCATTTTTGGTCGAGCACGCCATTTTATACAGTGATTTTGCCCAACTCTTGAGCTGCTCGACCAAATTTTAGTCGAGCGCTCGAGTCGAGCAGCCCGAAAAGTGAAAACGCGGACACGATTTTTTACGTGCACGACCTCCCTTATGGTCGAGCACTTCTGCTCGAGTCGAGCACGTCAAAAATCTTGAGTTTCTCAAATCTGACCTAGGGACACGTGCCAGCTGACTCAAAAGCATATAAAAGCCTCCAAGTTCGTTTTTCATTGATGGAGCAGCAATAGGGAGTGAAGGGGAATATAGCAAGTGATACTGTTTAGAGTTGCAACTAATACTTTTTCCTGTTTTTCAATTTTGCTTCCATAGATAACATAGATCCTCATAGAATAACATAGATATAGTTTCATTTTCAGTTTTGAGCAAGAAATCAAGGAGTATTGATGGATTTTGTATGGTTTGGTGCTTGAACTTCAATAGTAAGGTGTTTTTTTCTTTCTCTTGTTTATTTGTTGCTTATTTTGATATGGGTTCTTTGATTTATTGTTGTTTAGCCATGAGTTTTGCCTTGTGCACCATGGGTTAAGGTTATTAGTGTTTGGCTGTTTGGAATTGTGGTGATGATTGTTTAATTGCTTTGATTATGGTTGTTCATCTTTATTGATGGTTTTCCTTTAGATTAGGGGAATTTACTTGTTCTATTTTGGTGGTTTTGCTATTAGCTTGTGTGTTTTTGCTAGTTTATTGCACCGAGAGTTGGGTAGACGGGTTTAGGCATATGGGTATTGGTTTAATTCACCCGAATTGGAGTCGATTAAGTCCTATCATAACGAGAGTTGGGTAGATACTTTAGAACCCCCTAATCTACATTATCTTCTTGAGTTAAAACCTTGAGTGGGTAGTGAAGAGCACATAGGAGCATCAACCTTAGTCTACAAGTGGGAACACACGGTGACGGAGTAGTTAGCTAATTAGAGGACCATATCCGTGCAATTACCCGGGCTAGCAAAGGGAGATTCGCCTCTCAATCTTAGGAATTAAAACGGTATCATACTCTAGGCTTACCAAGTACGGGAATGGTGTATGTTTAGTGATCGCCCTTATGGAGTAACCAGAAGTAGAGGGAAACACTATAATTGATCTTTTGACAATCGTCTCACAAGAAAAAACACCCGAGCATATCTTCTCTCGCTAGTGAACAAAACTCGTTTGCTATTTAATTGCTTTCTCTTAGCTTGCTCGTCTTTAGTTTGATCTTTGTTTCACTAGTTGATTAGTGCTTGTCTTAAGTTTCCAAATCATGTCACACTATAATCATACGACAACACATAGCAATTGGGCTATATTCCACATCTAGTCCCGTGGATTGATATTAAATCGGGCACTTCAACGACCCTCTTATACTTGAGAGGTGAGTGTGTTGCAAAACACGTGTCAGTATCCGCCTGAACTATGTTTCCGTCTCACTCCATCTTTTGTGTTTTACTTCAACTTGTATCTGTTTTTCAAAGCCAATAAATCCGTGAAAATAGATAATTCTCGTTCCAAAAGAAACTCAAGTGTCTTCTATTAGCTATTAGTGTTTTCTCATTTCATTTTTAACAGAGTCTTCCTTATAGGGATGTCAATGGGTTGGGCTGGATATCAATGCGCCGGGTTGAGCTGAGTACTTGAGTAATTGGACCCGCCCCATATCGACCTGATGTGGGGCACGGGTCAGGACGGGTCAACCAGATCTAAATGGAAATTTCATAATTTAAAAAAAAGACGTGGATATTAGAAGTATGTTTATAATTTTTTTTACACATTTTAAAGATGTGGATATCAATATGAATTTTAGTTAAAATAAAATATTGTATTTAATATTATGTTTTATTAGAGTTTGACTTCAGAGCTGATTAACGAAGAGAAGTATATTTTCAGAACTGATTTGTAGTTTGTTGCATAACCAACTTGGTAGGAATTAGAAGGTACGATACATGAATGTGTCAGAATAGTTTAATAACGTGGTAAGACACAATTCGCCCGGGTTCAGAGGATAAAATTACCTTTTGTCCCTGATGACCAAATGTATAAATAATTATATTTTTCAGGGTAGAAGATTGATACATTCATTATCAATATTATTCACCTGTTTTCATATTTTTCCTTTGAGATTTTAGACTGACTTGAGCATCGGAGATCCATCATTCTTAGTGTAGGAATTATTAAAAACATAAAACCAACACTTTTATTAGTCAATTGTTTCATCTCATTTTTATTTATGAACAGAGTCTTCCTTCTAGGGATCTCAATGGGTAGTGTTGGGTTGGGTACTTGAGTACTCGAACTCGTCCCATTCTTTGTACAGGGCGAGTCGACTCGCTCTGGGTCATGTGTCAAGGCGGGTCGACCCATTCTAAATGAAAATTTCATTATTCTAAAAAATACATGTTATATTTTAAAATATCTAATAGAAAGTTAAATTTTTAATTGAAAAAATATATAAATGATATTAGAAGTATGTTTATAATTTGTTTTCAGATTTTAAAGATGTTGATATCAATATGAATTCTAGTTAAAATACCATTCATATTTAATAATATATTTTATTAATCTAAAATGCATATATATGAAGTTGAATTATTGTTTATTACATGCTATATATATTAATAAATATGAAAATTATACTAAATAAATTATATTTATATATATTACTAGTACGTAACCACGCGTATTACGTGGGCAGAAAGAAAAAAATATATTGTTATTATTTAACTGAATGTTCCAAATGCTTTTTAGATGTGTGCAATCTAACAAAAAAATATTAATTTAAAATCAACTTGATATGAGTTTGGAGTGAGAATGATAATAAATATCATTAAGGGGTCAATTAGTTGGTAATTACATTGTTACTTGTTAGTACTTGATTAAAATATTACTAAGCAATATTAATGGGCATAACTCCTCGTATTCCCATTACCCACCCTCATTGCCCCAACTAAGTGGACCCATAATATTTAGTATTATATTAATGAGTAATTATCAAATTTATACAATATCACAAGATTGAAAAGGAAACATTGTTCTTGAAGATGAAAGAGGAAATGGTTGCTACAATGTATTTGGAAAGATGAAATTAACAACTGAGTTAATCAAACAACTAACACTTATATTTATACTAACACAACTAATAGTACAGTATTAGTTGTGATGAAGAAAGATATTAGTTGGCTGAAAAGTCAGTTGACTATATTGGAGTCTTTATACCCCCCTCAAAATGAGAGTGGATGTTGAGAATTCCCATTTTGACTTTGAATGAGTTGAAGAGAGCTAGTCCAAGCCTCCAAGGGGCTTAGTCAGTGCATCTGCTAAGTTTTCTGCTGTGGGAAGTTGAACTAACTTGATGATGCCTTGCTGGATCTTCTCCCTTGTGAAGTGGACATCTATTTGAATGTGTTTATTCTTCTCATGCAAAGTCTTTGGGTTATGGGCAAGCGTCACGGATATGGACTTCTTTTCGATGAAGAGATTTGCAGCCTGTGGATGTTGGATCTTGAGGTCTTGAAGAATGTATAGGATCCATTGAATTTCACATGAAGTAGAACACATTGCTCTGTATTATGCATCTGTGGATGACCTGCTGACAATGTTCTACTTCTTGGACTTCCAAGAGATGAGAGAATTCCCCAAGTATATTGCATATCTAGTGATGTTTTTCCTTGTTTCCTCACACTTTGTCCAATCACTATCAGTATAATCCTGCAACTTGAAAGTATTGTTAGAAGGATATAAGAGACATCCTATAGGGGATTTTAGGTATCTCAAGAGCATGTGTACAACTTGTAAGTGGCTATCATTAGGCTTGCTCATGTACTGAGTTAAATTTTGAACCACATATGAAATATCAGGTCTAGTAATTGTAAGATACAAAAGTTTACCTACAACCTTTCTTTACTCAGAAGGATTGGATAATAAAGGAGCATCACTTACAAACTTGTGGTTTGGATCCATAGGTGTTGAAGCTCGTTTGCACCCGAAAGCCAGAATCTGTCAATAAGTCAATCACATATTTTCTTTGACAAAGTTGAAGGCCTTTGTCATTTCTAGCAACCTCTATGCCTAAGATGTACTTTAGAACACCAATATCTTTAATTGTGAACTTAGCATAAAGAAAAGATTTCACAGACTAAATCTCAGTCAAACTTGTACCTATGAGGATAATATCATCCACATAACTTATCAAAACAGTGAAATGGTCTCCAAAAGTCTTTGTGAATAAAGAAGTATCTGCTTTTGATTGTATAAAACCAACAGATAATAATGTGTCTGATAGCTTGGAAAATCACTGTTTTGAGGCTTGTTTGAGGCCATAAAGACTCTTGTTTAGTGATAGCGTGTCGTTACCACTACAAATTTAACCTTATCTAGCACCAAAATATTTAACAATATAGCATATGGCAAGAAAGGATCGTTCCCACAAGGAGAGATTTGTTTACTTCATCTTAAAGATTTCTTCTACCGAAAATAGTTATACAAGAAGCTAGATAAGTAAATTAAACTAAACTAAACTAAACAATTGCATACATGATTCAAACATAATTAAGACCAATTTTAACAAGAATTTTCGTTTTTGACTTAAAGGGTGCAAAAATCACGTGTTTCGGATGGTTTTTTAACACATAAATTATGTTGAAATGAAGGCTATGATATTATACACTATCCTCTTGCACTAAACATGATATTCACATCATTTTAAGCTTCAAATAAGCATGAGAACAGCCCCAAATCAGATCTGGTTTTTGCTGTCAAAAACAGAAATTTCAGCACTTAATCACATAAAAGTCACACTCAATAGTCTAGCTTCAAATCTCTATTTCTTGCAAAACTGATTGCAAATTAAAGACCAACAATTTAGCTTACAAAAGTGTGCATACAAGGTATTAAACATCAGTTCATAGTTCAAGAAAATTCTGTTTAAAGAGATAGAAAAAACATGCACATCTATTCTCTAAATTTTTCACATATAGACAAGGTTCTTGGGGGGTTCAAAGCATAGCAAACAAAAGTAAAGGAACAAGAAAATAAATCTAAACCTAAACATTAACATTAACAAGAAAGATCATGAAAGCTAAAAATCAATCAAACTTGATTCATGAAAAGGAATCAACATGATAGATTGATTGTGCAAACTCTAGTAGCTAAAGTTCCACTTGTTCCTCAAAAGTAATTAGAATTAACTAGGCAACTCTAAAACTAACTACCTTCACCAAGTCAATCTTTACTATTCAATTAACAAGGATAAATTAGTTGCATTAAGGGAGAACATTAATCCTAAGTGAAATTGAACACTAGAATTCAACTCACTTACTTCAAGTCATACTCTAATTTAATCAAGACCAAGTGAATGTTCAAGACTAAACTAGATGCTACTCATCTTTGTTCAATTTAAACTAGGCCAAACCAAACAAATTAGCATATATTATGAACATAAATGCTACTCATCCGATGGAAGGAAGCTCGCGAACAATTAACAAAAGGGAAAATAAAATTTGTTGCACCACCTTTGTGGATTTACTAATTTTTCCAGCACATGGAATTGTACTTGGGAATGAAACACTCATCCCCTATTTATAGAGGGTGTTGGTCGAATTTTTAGTGATAAAATAATATAGGAAAATCTTTTTCTTGATCTCCAAGAAATCTTGAATATATCTCATATATTCTTTTCTCCATAATTAAAATATTCCACAAAAATCTCAACTCCTCTTGTTATGGCAATTTTCGAAAAAAACAAGGATCAAGATTCCAAGATTTGAATCTTCTTGAATTTATGAGATATACTTGTATTTCAAGAAATACATATCTTCCATAATATCTTTTCAAGAAAATCAAGAAAATCTTTCTTTCCCTTATTCTTTGAAAATTTCGAAAATCTCACCATAAATAACCAAGTGGGAGATTTCTTGAATTTAATGAGATAATCTTGTATTCCAAGAATACATATATT
This sequence comes from Stenogyne calaminthoides, assembly GCA_037126765.1. Taxonomy (NCBI): domain Eukaryota; kingdom Viridiplantae; phylum Streptophyta; class Magnoliopsida; order Lamiales; family Lamiaceae; genus Stenogyne; species Stenogyne calaminthoides. The sequence goes on along the minus strand of JBBCBC010000025.1, from coordinate 32,418,138 downwards.
CATTCCATAACAAAATTCAAAGAAAATCTTTCTCCCTCTTTTATTTATGATTTTCGAAAAATATGAGGAAAAATAAGCAACATTTTTAAACACATTTTTTCAGTTATTGGACTTTATGTTGGGCTACTTGGGGGGCCTTTAGGAGAATTAAGATTGGATCTTCCAATGGATCTTGAATTATCAATATTGAGCCACAATATTATTCAAGTCCATAAATATTAATTAATCTCACTACATAATTAATATTGCACAATCCATCTTAACCCATATTACAGTTAATATGGCTCCCGGTTATTATTTCCCGTGTTTAAGATTATCTAGCCCATTAATTAATTCAAGCCACTGAAATAGCTTTCCATTAATTAATATCTTTTATCCTTGGTAAAGGAACGGTTCAACATTATTATCCATACCGAAAACTAGTTCCACTTGCAAGATTTGGTATGATAAAACTTATGAACCTCCCAAGGGGGCAAATCGAACAAGCGTACTTGCACAGGATTCTCCGTATTAAATCTTAGCAATCACATGTGACCAATAATATTGTCTAAGATATAAAGTATTGAATCTCCTCGATTCTCTACCCGTGATAAGTCAAAGTAATAGTTACTAACCACACACAATCCTATTTAAGGGACGAAGATTAAGAAATAACTAACCACTGAGGTCTAATTCTTTCCAGTTCAGTTCTGAAGAATTTGTCCTCCTGTAGGTCCTCTTCAGTGCATCTGTCATGCACTAGTGTAATCTCTTGGTCAAGACAAACCAATCTGAGCCTTACACTTCAACCTTTCACGATGGATTATTCATTTCCATCTAGGTCGTGAATGGTGTACTTTTTGTTACAAGGGACTGTTCATTTAATCTTCTGTGATCTGGTATCACTAAATTCAGTCTGATTATAAAAAGTAAAAGCATACTTTCCAGTATAATCCCAACAATCTCCCACTTATACTCAAAGTCTGCTTTTAAGTATACTACATCATGTCTCGTGTAGTTCCTAATACGTGACATCTAATGTCACCTACACGAACCTAATAATGTCTCCCACTTATACTCAAAGCAGATTGGCAACGGTCTTGACACTCATTCCTTTCACATGTCTCTCGAATGTATTCTGAGACAGACCCTTTGTGAATGGATCAGCTAGGTTGTCTTCTGACGAGATCTTTGCCACCTCTATATCTCCTCTCTTAACGATATCTCGTATAAGATGGTATTTCCTTTCAATGTGTTTGCTAGCCTTGTGGGCTCTTGGTTCCCTTGAATTTGCAATCGCCCTCGGATTGTCACAATGAAATGTGGATTATCTTTGGGCAAATTTAACTACATCCAAGTCCACTAGGAAGTTCTTGAGCCAAATCGCTTTTTTCCACCGCCATTCACAATTCACATATTCGACTTCCATGGTAGAATCTGCGATGCATTTCTGCTTAACGCTTCTCCATGTCATGGCTCCTCCCCCCATGCAAAACACACTACCGGAGGTAGATTTTCTGGAATTTAAGTCTGATTGGAAATCCGAGTCCGTGTAGCCTATAGGGATTAGACTATCGGATGATAAAAACAACATTCTATCTCGAGTTCTTTTCGATATACTTGAAATGTTTTTAATCGACGTCGAATGTTCTTTTCCCGGGTTACTTTGATATCTTGCCACCATGCCAATCAAAAGCGGATATCGGTCTCGTCTGCACAACATTGCATACATAAAGGCTTCCGACGAGCGGCATAAGGAATGCCTTTCATGTCATCTATCTCCTTTTTGTGTCTTAGGGCACATTTCCTTGATAGATGGATTCCGTGCTTGAAAAGGTAAGCCTCTTGGAATCTGCATCTTTGAATCGTTTCAAAGGCGATTATGCTATGTATGAAGCTTGCGATAAGCTATCATCATTTTCTTGCGATCTCGGTGATCTTGATCCCAAGAATGTGCCCCCGCTTCCCCTAAGTCCTTCATATCAAAACTGTTTTTTTTGAAAGCCATGCCCTTACGTCGATAACACCTTTACATCGTTCCCCGATGAGCGAATGTTGTCTACATATAGTACTAAGAATACCAATACAATTAAACACGCTTTTTTTACACACAACTTTCGAACTCGTTTTGATCAAACCCAGAGACTTTATAACATGATCAAAATATTGGTTCTAAGCTCGGATGCTTACAAACTAGGTGTTCTTGACCGCTTTTCAATGAAGCCCAGGGTTGTTGCATATAGATTTCCTCATCAAGACTTCCGTTAAGAAAAGCCATCTTGACATCCATTTGCCGATTTCAAAATCGAGATGCAAGAACAATCGACAAATGAGAATCCGGATGGACTTGAGCATTATTCTGGTGAAAAAGGTTTCCTCATAGTCGATCCCTTCTTTCCGAGTATAACCTTTCGCCACAAGCCTTACCTTGAAGGTTTCCACCTTCCCGTCCGATCCTCTTTCTCTTGTATACCCACTTTGCAACCAATGGGCTTGACCCCCATTAAGTGGTTCGACTAGCTCCCACACTCTGTTATGATCCATAGACCCCATTTACGCTTTCATTGCCTTTTGCCAAGAAACCGCATCCTTGTCTTGGATTGCCTCATCATATGTCCATGGGTCTCGATTAAATGCTTATCCAGGGAATCAAGTCCGAGGACTCTCCTATCCCATGAATCTCTCGGGCTATCTTACAACCCTCCCACTACTGACGAGGTTCCGTTGTGAAAGTGTGTCGTTTGGTATATCATCTTATGCAGATTAGCAATGAGATTAGCCCCTTAGCTCACTTAAGGTAATCTCACTTCTGGGTCTTCTTTCGTTCATATAGTCTTCCTCCAAAAATCTAAAGTGGGTGCTTATTACCACCTTTTGATCTTCGGGACTATAGAACATACACCATTTTGTTCCCTCGGGGTATCCTATAAACAGCCTTAATTCTGATCGAGGATCCATTTCCGGCTTCCTTGTCCAACACGTGGTAGGACACCCCCAAATTCTCATGTGTCTCAAACTGGCTTGCTGCCTTGGGTCCACAATTCTTTGGGAGTTTTGAGAACCGATTTGGATGGAACCAAGTTCAGAATGTAAGCCGATGTTTCCAAGGCATGACCCCAGAACGACTTGGGAAGATCCGCATAACACATCATTGATCTAACAATTTCTAAAAGAGTTATGTTTCTTCGCTCTGCAACCCCGTTTTATTGAGGGGTTCCGGGTGCAGTCAGCTGGGATACAATCCCTTCATCTGACAAGTAGTTCAAAAGCTCATCGCTGAGGTACTCGCCTCCACGATCGGATCGTAGAGACTTGATACGTTTTTTCCTATGATTCTCTACTTGAGCCTTAAATTCTTTGAATTTCTCAAAGGTCTCAGATTTATGCTTCATAAGGAAAATATAACCGTACCTTGAGTAATCATCAATAAAAGTGACAAAATACTCATAACCTCCTCTTGCTTTGGTTGACATTGGACCACATACGTATGTGTGAACGATTTCTAACACTTCTTTGGCTCTATTCCCCTTGGCTCCGAATGCCCTCTTGGTCATTTTTACCCTCCAAACATGATTCGCAGGTTGGAATCGGTTCAACTTGGAGAAACTCCAGTGAACCGTCTTTCACCAACCTTTGGATCCTCTTTGGATTAATATGTCTCAATCTTAGATGCCATAGAAGTGTTTTGTTCACGTCTGATGAATGTTTTCTTTTACCGGAAATAGTTGATGTGTTATAGGATGCATTTCGTGAGTGGTGTGCACAGTTAATTGTATAGAGATTACTTGACAACGTTCCATGACAGATAAATTTATCATAAAGAGAAATGGTAACAACTTTATCAAAAGTAACAGAATATCCATCAAGGTAAAGTTTAGAAACTGAAATTAAGTTCTTTCTAAAATTCGGAACGTAAAGTACATCTCTTAAAATTAAAACTCTGTCTTCAAACGACAGGTGCACTTCTCCCACTGCTTCAGCTTCCACTCTCGTGGCATCGCCCAGTGTGATGAGGATCTCACTCCCACTAAGTTGTCGGGTCTGTTTGAACCCCAGTAAAGTGAAACAAACATGATCAGTGGATCCCGTATCCACCACCCATAAATGGGAGGCATACGCCGCTAAGCAAGTTTCAACAACTAGGGCGTGAGAATTACCTTTCTTTCCACTTCTTTTGAGATTGGAACAGGCTGACCTCCAATGTCCTCTTTCACCGCACTTGAAACACCTCCCCTTAGCTGGCTTGCTCACTCCTCCACCTCCCTTCACCTTTTCTTTGCCTTTGGCAACACTTGAGTTCACTTGCTTGTGGATCTTGTCCTTTTTCTTGTTCTTACCACCCCTTGGAGTAGAAGAAGAAGAAGGTCCATTTGCCACCAAGGCTTGGCTCTTTTGCCCCAATATCGCCTTTGCCGAGACCAAAGTTTGCAATAGATCAGGCATCGAGAACTTCTGATTATTCATCTGATAGTTCAACCTGAACTGTTCAAAACTTTTCGGCAGAGAATGGAGCACAAAATTGATTTGGGTCTCGATGTCATATTCGGCGCCAAGTACCTCAAGTTTGTTAAGGTGAGCCATCATCTGGAGAACGTGCTCCCTTACGGGCGTTTCCTCCACCATTTTCATAGAGAGCAAGTCCCTCATGGTGATCTGACGAGCCACACGGTTCTGATGTTGAAACATCGCTTTAAGACTAGTCATGATGTCTGCAGCGGTCTCAACGTTCTGGTGTTGGTGTTGCAACACATCTGACATTGAAGCCAAGATGGTACACTTTGCCATTTCGTTGGAACGCTCCCAATCAGCATACTCTTTCTTAACCGATTTAGTTGACTCGTCATTTGGCTTTTCTGGTTTAGGTGTAGTGAGAACCCAATTATGGCTTTGTGCAGTGAGGGCAATAGTAAGTTTACGACTCCAACCAACAAAGTTTTCACCAGTAAGCAAATTGTCTTTAAGTATATTGAACAGTGGATTAAAAGGTTGCGACATGATGAACTGAAATAAATAATAATATGCATAAGCACAAGTATATCACAAAATTCGATCACATGTTTCATATTAAAATCTCAACAAAAATATGAACATGCATCAGCCAACATCTCAAAACAGTTTAAATAAGCCACGTGGGGTGGGTCATTATTTAAACACGTTCAAGCAGGTTACAAACAAGAACAGTTACAATCTTTTAATATCCAGATTAATAGTTGGCTCTCATTTGACCAATATAAAATTGACAGGGACTTCGTGGAAGTATATGCATATCAATTTTATACCTAAGTAATGACCATGATTAAATCTGAAATTATTATTTAAACTTTGAACGGCCTCCTGGGGAGGGTCATCGCCGCCACTAGTAATAATTCACAATCATCCATTTGGAATTTATTCATGTGAAAGCTATCTTTTGACCGTCCGTGGGGAATTTCTCCAAAAGAATTCACAAATAAATAAATCGGAGGTCAAAATTAATTCAATTTTATTATCCTAATAAAAATTGTCAATTAATTGTTTAAGCATACTTAGTAATTTTCGAAAGTGAGATTTTTCAAAACATTTTCTCATGCATCATAAATTTAAACACAATTTAAATAAGCATAAAATAATGCATAAACATCAAGACAAAAAATTAAACATATTGGGCACATTTATCCAATTGTCATGGTTAATTTTGTCATGTCTTGATCTTGAGAAATCGTCTTCATAGCCTTCATCGTTAAATCTCGAAAAACTCCCACTTGACCGTTTAAAAAAAAGCCTTGTCAAGCCATGTCATCGACCGGCACGCATGGTCTGAGTGCCCTTTAGCACTCCACAGCCATGTCGAGTGGCGTCGATGTCGTCTTCTTGGCGCCCGCGCCAGCGTCCTCACCCGCGCCCCGCCCTCGGCGCGTCGTCGCCCTTCGCCCGAGTTGCCATTCGCGCCTCGGCGGCATTGCCGCTTCTTGTATAGCCCCTCGGCCCACTCCCACGCGCCCGCCGGCGTCTGCGTTAACAGCGTGCCTCCTTCTCGCGCGTTTAGCGCGGCGCCGCCTGCCTACGCCGGTTCGAGATCCCGTCTTTTAATTCTTACGTCTCATATCTCGTTTTAGATCGGTTATAATTTATTTATAAAAAATAAATAAACCTAGATCTAGACTAGTCTATTACATTGATCAAATAAAACAAATTCTAATCTACTCGTGGATTTTCTCACGAGGCAAAACGAATTCGAACGAATCGAATTAAAAAACCACAATTTACATGCATGCATAAATAAACACATTAAATTCCATGACAATTGGATACCTGCAAAAAAGATCTAGCAATTCTACTATCCAATTTTAAATTTAATGACAATGAATTAAATTACAATTTAAAATTCAGAGCCCGAAACCGAGGCTCTGATACCAGTTGTTGGGGAATTAATTGTCCGGATCTATTTGGGATGAATATTTAAATACAAATTTAATTCTAACAATTATTACTAGCATGGATTAATCCTATATTAATTCAAATAATAATTCAACAACAAATCATGCATATAAACAGTTCACGTAAATCCTACGAATGCGGAATTACTACAAGTTTACGTGAACTTACCTTTTGGAATGACAATGGTCTCGTCGATGAAAACACACCAAAAGACCTTCCCAAGTATTCCCTAGTCCTTGCTCGACAATCCGGTGGAAGGAAGCTCGCGAACAATTAACAAAATGGAAAATAAATTTTTTTGCAGATTTACTAATTTTTCCAGCACATGGAATTGTACTTGGGAATGAAACACTCATGCCCTATTTATAGAGGGTGTTGGTCGAATTTTTAGTGATAAAATAATATGGGAAAATCTTTTTCTTGATCTCCAAGAAATTTTGAATATATCTCATATATTCTTTTCTCCATAATTAAAATATTCCACATAAATCCCAACTCCTCTTGTTATGACAATTTTCGAAAAAAACAAGGATCAAGATTCCAAGATTTGGATCTTCTTGAATTTATGAGATATACTTGTATTTCAAGAAATACATATCTTCCATAATATCTTTTCAAGAAAATCAAGAAAATCTTTCTTTCCTCATTCTTTGAAAATTTCTAAAATCTCACCATAAATAACCAAGTGGGAGATTTCTTGAATTTAATGAGATAATCTTGTATTCCAAGAATACATATCTTCATTCCATAACAAAATTCAAAGAAAATCTTTCTCCCTCTTTTATTTATGATTTTCGAAAAATATGAGGAAAAATAAGCAACAAAATTTATTTTATTTTTAAACACATTTTTCAATTATTGGACTTTATGTTGGGCTACTTGGGGGGCCTTTATGAGAATTAAGATTGAACCTTCCAATGGATCTTGAATTATCAATATTGAGCCACAATATTATTCAAGCCCATAAATATTAATTAATCCCACTACATAATTAATATTGCACTATCCATCTTAACCCATATTACAGTTAATATGACTTCCGGTTATTATTTCCCGTGTTTAAGATTATCTAGCCCATTAATTAATTCAAGCTACTGAAATAGCTTTCCATTAATTAATATCTTTTATCCTTGGTAAAGGAACGGTTCAACATTATTATCCATACCATAAACTAGTTCCACTTGCAATATTTGGTATGATAAAACTTATGAACCTCCCAAGAACCGTCGAACAAAAGCGTCTTGCACACGCGATTCTCCGATTAAATCTTAGCAATCACATGTGACCAATAATATTGTCCAAGATATAAAGTATTGAATCTCCTTGATTCTCTACCCGTGATAAGTCAAAGCAATAGTTACTAACCACACGCAATCCTATTTAAGGGACGAAGATTAAGAAATAACTAACCACTGAGGTCTAATTCTTCCCAGTTCAGTTCTGAAGAATTTGTCCTCCTGTAGGTCCTCTTCTTCGGCATCGATCATGCACTAGTGTAATCTCTTGGTCAAGACAAACCAATCTGAGCCTTACACTTCAACCTTTCACGATGGATTGTTCATTTCCATCTAGGTCGTGAATGTTGTACTTTTAGTTACAAGGGACTGTTAATTTAATCTTCTGTGATCTGGTATCACTAAATTAACTACAATGTAACACGTACTATTTATTGAACAGTTATGCAGTAAATATATGTAACATTCGATGATATTTAAAGCATCAGTGATAAACAATTTATTTCTGTAAATAAGTCTAAAATTCAGTCTGATTATACAAAGTAAAAACATATTTTCCAGTATAATCCCAACAACTTCCATACAAGTTATAAAAATATTGGTCAAATTAAACGATAAACATTAGAGAAAAATATTATATACAATGAGATTCTATTGTAAAAACAATGTTTAAAATGTTCAATACGCGTAACCACTCGAAAAAAAGGAAACATATTCTTCAATAATATAAAAGGTAAACCAAACATGCTATTCGTTATTCAAAACTCATTACTAAAATATGTTTCAAAATCAAACTAAAATTTAAAGATTTCAACTTTAATTATCGATTCCCTACAACTAAAAATAAAATACGCCAACAACACCTATGCAACGCACGTGCTTAAAACCCAATATATAAAAACGCAAACTTCTCGTGAAGTTTATTCGTAGTATAAAATTGATATTGTTACTCTGATAAATTGATACCACTAATTTCATAAATTTCTATCAAATAACATTTAATACTATAATTTTAATTTATAAGTGTAATGATATCAGTCAATAAGTATAGTAATATTAATTTACAAATGCAATGGTATATTTTACTATGAACAAATTTAACGGAAAACTTATTCAATATAAAAATATTAATCTAACAAGAATGGCTAAGTCTTATGCATCCACGTGCACCGTGCACCCATAGTGTATTTTAAAACTATGCAACTTATTGAATTCGAACTTGTTTGTTCACTAATCAGGTCAAGTTTTAATTGCTCGAACACAAAGTTGCTTAATATATATTTCGTTTTTATCCGGTTCGGATTTGAAATATTCAATCTGGTATATTGCAATCTTCGACATGTGTTCATAAACTATAATTGCAAAATTTAATGTATCAAATTGAATGTTTCAGTTCAATAAATTGCATATTTTTAAAATACATTATGAAATGCACGGTGCACTAAGTGCATATAAGACGTTTGTCTTTTATAAATTAACCAAATTATAGAATAAAGTAGAAGTTGTTACACTTTAATTCAAAGTACTAGCACACATAAGGAGATCCGGTAAAAAAAATAGAGTAACACTTATGTGAATCAGGTTCACACATGAACTCTATCTCTGTTATGTGTAAAAACTATTACTATTATGCACAAAAACTTTCACTGTTTAAAAATATAAAACATTTTCTATACAGTGATTGTTTTTGTTCATAACAGTGATAATTTTTATACATAAGAGTGAGAGTTTTTGTATGTAACAGTGATACTTAAATAACCGAGTTCATATCATGAACCAGGTCTATACAAGTTTTTGTCAAAAAAAAAATAATAATAATAAAATAAAAAATTAAATAACCCCTAATTAATATATTTTTCAGGAAGAGAACTAATTTATATATATATATATACACACACACTAAGGCCTCAATTGGTAGCCATGAGAGGAATTCCTATAATATAATGTCTAGACAAATTTAATAAGAAGAACTCCTATAAAATTGATTGGTAGTGTCCACTAAAAAGGGTGTGTAAAATATTATTAGTTGATTGATAACCACTTTAAAAAGATGTGTAACTGTTATATACTGATTGGTAGATAACACAACTCATGTATAACAATTTGAAGTGACCAATTTACCCTTACCCACAACTTATACCCTAAAATCGGACTATTCCTCATTTTCACCTCATATTCTAGAATCGCTGCTGGAAGGCTCAACACGATTCCGACTAGAAACTCTAGAAGCCCCATTTCACGATTCCGGCAACGTCGGGTTTTCGATTATCACGATTGTTCAGGTGCGATTCTTCTTTTCTAATCGAAGAATTACATAATAAGAGTTGGACATCCGATTTGTCAGTGTTTGTATGTATATAACTGGTCCGATTACTTGTTAGGTTCGATATCGAGTGTTATTTGATAAAATCCGAAAATATACAACTTGTTGCTAGGTTTACGGTGGATTGGTATTATTGTCTTCGGAGTTAATTTTAGGGTTCTATGGGTATTATTGAGATGGAGTTAATTTTAGGGTGATCCTGCAAATTTTACGGTTCTATGGTTATTATTGAAACGGAGTTAATTTTAGGGTTGTATGGAGTTGCATATGGAAAACATAAGTGTCAAAATTCAATCTGGATAATTCTTTGTGATGTATATATGAGTGATTTTTGTTTATTTTTTGAAATGGTTTTTAGAGTTGATTTATTTATGTGTTCGGGGTAATGTTGATCATAATTCTGAGAACCTTATGTGATTTTACTTTGTATTAGTTGAAATATGGAGGGTGATGGCAGCAGTAGTGGCCCTAGTAGAGTGCGAAAGTCGGGTGGCACCCGAAGAACATGGAATGAGAAAGAGGAGGACATTCTGATGTCTGAGTTAAAAGAACTTGTTGCGTCGGGCTGTTGGAAAGGTGAGAACGGGTTTAGACCCGGCTACGCAAATAAGCTAGAAGAGAGGATGATGAAAAGGCTCCCTGGTACCGATATCCGTGCAACGCCTCATATAAACTCAAAGATACAGACATGGAAGAAGTTCCATGGTTACCTCCAGACAGCTCTAGGGGAGACCGGATGAGGTTTTAACATTGTCACTAAGATTCTGGACGTCTCTGATGAAGCTTGGGCTAAAGTGTTAAAGGTACGGCAATTTTGTTATCACGTGTATCTATTTCTACCCATTTTTTGTGTGAAATTCAGATTTAAAATTTGTGGATAAGATATAACTAGGAAATAACATGTTTCTAATATTCATTTTACAGAAAGACTCGTCCATTGGTCCGATGCGGTACAAGCCATGGCGCTATTATGAAGATTGGCTAGAGGTATTTGGGAATGATAGGGTTAATGGTTCTCATTCTGAGAACCTTATGGACGCTATTAACACTCTTTTTAACGAGGAAAATGATAAGAGGAAGGCTGCAACTGAACCAGGGAGAGCAATGTGATTCCTGATGGAGATGATTCCTGTGACATGGACGTGATGAGTACGAGTGAGAGCCCGAGTGTAAGAAAAACTACGTCTATCCCAAAGACTGGCAAGAGGAAGTCATCTGCAATCGAGGATAGCAGTGAAAACAAAGAGCTCATTCAAGCCATTGGATGTTTGTTTAAAAGTTCTAATGAACGCCTTGAGAACATCGATGATGTCATTGGATACGAGGCAAAGTTGGCAATGAATCGAAATGAGGTTTACACCATTGTAGAAAGCATTGAAGAGTTAACAATGGATGAATGTCTCACTGCTACAGACATGCTTTGCATGAACACACGTCGTCTTGATATGTTCATGGGACTTCCCGAAAGAGCTCGTTACCGTTATGTGCATAAGTTGCTAGCTGGGGATTTCAGTGGGGGAAATGCATCGACTTAAGCCATTTATCATATTAGAGATGTTATAATTTTGAACTTTTATTTTCACGGCTTTATGTTATTTTTTAAAAACTTATGTGTTGGTACATTAAGATGCTTTGTTTATGGATTTCTGTCATGTTTGAACAACTGGTAATTTAGTGGTTGTGAATGTTATTGAGACTATGGTTGAATGGTCATTTAGTTATGGTTGAATGGTCATATATTTTGTCCATGGTTGAATGGTAATCCAAGTTGATCCATGCTTATCACTAGTTTTGTGTTGATTTTATAACATACATGTAAGCAAATGAGTCATACGAATTAGCAATTACTTTTGGGAAATTGTAGTTCTTTGCCATGGGGATTTTCATAACAGGTTATTGATATCATATGTAAACCATTTTATTGAATTGGTAATTATTGATTAGAACTCACTCATATGTAACCAGTCTTTAATAACATGATTTTTTTATATTAATCCAGTCTTTAAGGATCAGAATTGCCAATTTTACACAAACTTACGAATTCACTTCAATATTTGTCTCAATTGTTTCTACATACAACCCGAACGATATATAACATACAATCAATGATACAAAATTTTCCCTTCACATATACCATTCTAGAATGTTATAATATGTACAAATTTTTACAAAACAGATATACAAACACCAAAAATATAAAATTTCCCTCGTAAATACAACTAGAACTGAGAGTTATTGCACTTGAAAAAGGTACCCTTCATCTTCAACAAATTTCACCCGACATACGAACCGTCATCTCCCACCATTGCCTCAGCCAAAAAAAATTCAAATAATTGTTGAAGTGAATTTTGGGAACGCTTCGTCTCCGGAAAGGTTCTACTGAAAGACGAAACCGCTCAATTAGAGGATATGCTACCCAAACGTCATAACTGGTATCAAGCGGCGGATCCGATCCACTATAAAATTTATCGGCGACGGCAAACCAACATGAACAGAAATTTGAGTTGAGCAATAACAATAGAAAAGTTCATTTCCCGGTGTATCAGACATCTCCACAAGTTAAAAATGAATACAGGTACTACATCGCGTTTCCTTGTATCTGTTGGCATTCCAATGTTGTATGAAATCGATTTAAATTATGTATTGGATTTAGAATTCCGTGTCCATTACACCCGAATTGTGAGATTGGAATGTTATTGATGACTGGGATATGAAGTGTAAAATTTTACAGAACCTCATTGTTGCATTGTTGAATGTGAGTCCTCGGTATAGATTGCAATGGGGAAGGGGTTGTTATACACATGCATTCGGTCATCTGGTTGTTTTAATAAAGTTCTTATTCATTTGTTTATATAATTGGGATTCATTTTGCAAGAAAAGAATGCCAACATAGGGCGAAATGAAGTGTATTTAGAAAGATTTTATTTCTGGATTTGGGGTTTGTTACTCAGGATATGATCAATTTCGTGTATCTTCATTTGTTTTCATGTTCTGTAACATCCGATTGAGGATATTCGTCTTACTTTTGATCTCAGATGGCAGTTGTTGAACCCAAAGATTACTTCGACACAAGTATCAGTTGTCGTGTCGATCTGAAAATTGTTGGTGCGATTAATGAAAAGTTATCAAAAAAGAACCAGGTCAGATTCAATAACTCATGCTTTGGCGATTTTATGAAGTTGATTCAAAAAATCCAGTTCCAAGGGCAGTTAATCCTTCATCTGCTCTTCAAGCAAGCCAAACAACTTCGAGGCGATAAACTGATTTTTCATGTGAACAAGTCTGAAACTGAATTCGGTCCCAACGAGTTTGCATTGATTACCGGATTACATTTCGGTCCTAAACCGCCTATTCCACGAACATCAGCTTTCTTCAAGAAAGTGTGGGGAACAACCAATCCAGAATATTTGGTTGTTCAAGACATCGAAGAGGCATTTTGTGATGATAAATACAAAGGAGATGGGGAAGTTAGTATGAAACTAGCATATTTATGGGTCTTGTATGGTATTATATTGGCCAAAGAAAAGACATCGCGGAGAATTGATATGGATTATGTACATCTGGTAGATAATCTTGACGAATTCAACAAGTACCCTTGGGGGTCAGTTGGTTATGAGTTGCTTGTGAGGGACTTTAGGAAAATCATGACAATGAGTTGGTTTCCTAACAAAGGTGTAGTTCGTAAGAAGAATCAGTCGAGGAGACACATTGATCTCTATGGTTTTATGTATGCCTTACAATTTTGGAGTTATGAAGCCATACCATGCGTGGGGAATTTTTGTGCACACAAGATGTCTGATGATGTAATCCCATTTTGCTACGGTGGAAAGCTACAACGTATTACAGATTTGCCGAGTTAACGTTTAACTGCTTCCCAAGTAAATTGAATGAAGGAACCCAGGTTTGTGTGATTAATTGTATTTTCGTGGAGTTAGTTAATCATATTATCAAATGCATATTTAACACATGAGGAACCTAATATTTATTTTTTACAGTAAGCCATAGTCTTGCCAAACTTAATTCCATATTCGAAAGAGGAAAGCACAACATATTATAAGAGTGTTATGGGTTGTAGTACTGCAAGAACAACCAAGACCATAAAATGAAAAATGGGTGATGGTCTCTGTGATATCGATGTGAAATCTCCTCATCTTGATAGTTGTGACTTTAAATCTCCCGAACAAGACACATGTGAGCCGAATAAAAGTTCTCCCGAACAAGACACATTTGAGCCGAATAAAAGTGAAGAAAAAATCATCTTGAACAACATTTTTGGCGACATTGGGAAATTGAATCAGAAGCATTCGAAGATTGATAAGAAGTTGGACCGCATCCTAGAGAATCAAAGGGTAATAATGGCTAGGTTGGGGTGTTTCGAACATGAGGATGGGATAAAAATGATAGAGTTTAAGGAAGTAGAGGAAGCACACGGTGAAGTCATGCATGAAAATAGTTCATACTGTCAAGACGAATCACAGGTACCTTACAATATGTTTATCCGTTGTATTTATAATGTAGATGAATGGTCATGTATTTTGAATGGTTGAAATTATATAAATGATGTGTATTAATACAAAATTTCGTGTTTGGATGCATATTGTTACAGATTGATGCGTATACCACTAGTGACGATGAGATTGAGCATAAACCTGAAGACATCAGAGTGGGACAGGAAAAGATATACAATCCCGTGTCCATTGAACCATTGGTTGGTGCAGATTCTGTTTTCTTGGAGTGGTATTCGAATACGTCTAGTCCTTCAATTTGTTTATCTGTTGGAGAATACCTAGAAACTAATAGGAGGTGGTTCGAGAGAATTTGGAATCCTACAGGTTGACTTTGCAGTGAGGTATGAAAAAGTGACCTTGCAAATTAATGATTTTATAAATTAATGGATTTGCATTGATCTCATATATTTACCCTTCTTTTGTAGAACATGGATGCACTCATGTACCTAGTGGTTTATAAATCAAAAAAATGGCCAAACCTATTCTTACAAGGATGGACAGTGGTCGACCTAATGTTTTGGGTAAGTGGGCCACTAAAATTATGATTCCTTGCTCATAATTGACAGTTGAGCCGGGATTTACAAGTTCTTTAAAATTTGCAGGGTCACATTACTGGAGGTGTATTAAAAAATTGGAGCAAGGCATCGAAGAAGGAACGTACAAATTATGATTGGGTCAATGAAGAAAAGTTCATATCAGATTACGTGTTAGGTAAATACCCTCTCCATGGACCACATTTGCCTTGGTCACAAACAGAAAGGGTGTTTGGTGTAGCACACGTAAACAAAAACCATTGGGTGCTATACAAGATTTGCATTGCAGATAAGGTTATCACCATATACGACTCTCTATCGGGCTGTAATATGAGATCTAATCCAAGGCACTTGTCTGAGATTCGTAAAATAGCAAAGCTCATGCCGAGCATTTCTAAGAAACTGATTGAGGAGACCGAAACCAATGAGAAAATAGAAAGTTGGGAAGTAAAATTGTGTCCAGATACTCCACAACAGAATGATTCAAACTCATGCGGCATATTTTGTATCAAGATGCTTGAATGTCTTGCATGTGGACGCGCCATCATTGAGATTGATCCGTGTATGATTGATGAATATCGAAAGAGGTATTGTTATGAATTGTTTCGGGAAGATAACATACAGTTAACTGGATAGTGCTCGTATTGGTCGGGAAGAATTAGTTTGGTTATTTTTATTATTATATGTACTTTTTATTATTCCAATCTTGTCTTAATATTTTGCATGGTATAAATGGTGTAACTTGTGTTCTAATTGGCTCTACACATATAATAAGTTATGAATTGAAAACATAAATAGTGGAAAAGGTGACAATTCGTTACATAAACACACGCATGCAATCATAAGAAATACAACAAAATAAAACTGGAATGAAAATAAAATAAACAAGGGAGCACACAAGAAACATAATAAAAGAAGCAAGCAAGCAACACTCTAGTCGATAAAACCATGCAAAACAAACCCCATAAACATTCCAACAAACAAGCCCCAAAAACCCGAAGTTCACTTGTCCCCATTATTGAAATAAAACCACCGAGTGGGGCTACACGATGCTTCATCTGATGCCCAAGAAGTAGGGGATGGCGGTTGACTGGGATTTGAACGGACACTTGGCGATGGACACCCGAAGTTCCTAGGTGGAAACCTTGGACGTGCACTTCCACTAGCACTAGCAAAATTTGGTGGGGATTCCAACTCATCGAACAACCTTCTTGCAGTCTCGTAGATTTTTGGAATCATTGGTGAAACCACCTCTTCACTTGAGTCCGAAAGAACTTTGGTGGCATGGCCACAATTCCCGATGGCCGAATTGTTGGGTACATCGTCGCTAATATCTATGACTTCAGTTGAAGTATCCAGGACATCTGGTCCAATCTTCGTGAACAATGCAGTCATGCTCTCGATTAACGGCTCGGGACTAAAGTAATAGGCCCGAGCAAGTTTGTTACTCTGAAAACAATCAAATATGCATAAAATCGGACTATTAGCATGATTTGTAAAAACCATTATGTAAAATATAGAAAAATTAAATAACTTTAATCAAGAAACGCCAAGTCAAATCGTCTCCATAGATTTTGTTCTCATTGCTATCCCAATGGATTTGTGAACATGCTACCACGTCGGTGAAACAATCAAAACGTTCCTCTAAAAAGCGTCGACGTGTTACACCTTCCTCCCATGACAAGTGTGTACCAAACCTCTCGTTCACAGTCCCGACAGCCATTGCAATAGCATGGCAATTGACCTCATACCGTCCCCCCAATTACCTATAACATGTTGCTCGATCAAGGTGAACACAAAACAATGATCCATTGCTTCGGTCCACTTCCAACTGTAGAATAATGCCTCTTGGTTGGAACGTTTTTTATGGTCATGTTCAGGAGGTTTGTGGATACGTGTATTTGAGTTGATAAGTTGTAGTATGAAAATTGTTTAACATCTCAACTCTTACCTATATAGGGCGAAACATGGAGTGTTAATACAAGTTAAAATAATTTTTAATTATAGTCACAAGATGGAACCATTGGATACTGAACCATATAAAATAACAAAACTTTTGATTGACTCATGCATGTAACAATGGACTCATGCATGGCTTGTATACCATTATAGAAACATCTTTATCACATAGCTTGTGGGATAGGGGTGCAGATTTTTGTCATTTTGCATGTGTTAATCATAACAAATGAAGAATCTGGCTACCACGTTATATTATGACAATTTGACTTTGTATAGATATACGAACATCACTTGGACCATACATGCCAAAATAGAATCCAACTTTACAAGCATTCAATCCACTTGTCCCAAAGTGACAAAATACATAACATAGTATTTTCCACTACTAGATACAAATATAAATAACTTCAAATACAAAGTCCACCAAATACCTCAAAATAGGAGCATGTAAACTAGCATTCACATTGACATACCCAAAAGCACACCAAGCATCACTAATACCACACAAAAGAAAATAATAACAATCGACATAAAAATCCATAACAAATAATCACTTGGACCACCAGATGCATTGACAAGGGTAGACGTACTTGGGTTCTGGGCAGATGAAAGCAATGTACTAGTACCAGTTACCTCTTCTGCAACACGAGACCGAAATTTGGCTTCATTTCGTTCTAAAGTTGACCCAGAAGTATGGCATGGACGTTTGTGGAAATCATCAAACCAATAAAAATGTCTCGTGTGACGGTCATTAGCCGGACAAACATAGTAATATCTACCTGGATGCATAGAACTCTCGCCTGCACATCTTAGGATCATTCGACCATTGCCGCATGAGCATTGCGGCGGTAACGATGAATCTCCATCATGTTGCATCTATTGGATAATTACAATGAAAAATGATACGAAATAATTAAACCAAACATCACAAACATTAAAAAGCCAATTAAGCAACAATATTTATTTTATTTTAATAACCTTTTTCAGTTATTGGACTATATGTTGGGATACTCAGGGGGCCTTTAGGAGAATTAAGATTGGACCTTCCAATTGATCTTGAATTATCAATATTGAGCCACAATATTATTCAAGCCCATAAATATTAATTAATCCCACTACATAATTAATATTGCACTATCCATCTTAACCCATATTACAGTCAATATGGCTCCCGGTTATTATTTCTCGTGTTTAAGATTATCTAGCTCATTAATTAATTCAAGCCACTGAAATAGCTTTCCATTAATTAATATCTTTTATCCTTGGTCAAGGAACGGTTCAACATTATTATCCATACCGGAAACTAATTCCACTTGCAAGATTTGGTATGATAAAGCTTATGAACCTCCCAAGGGGGCAAATCAAACAAGCGTACTTGCACACGATTCTTCGTATTAAATCTTAGCAATCACATGTGACCAATAATATTGTCCAAGATAAAAAGTATTGAATCTCGTTGATTCTCTACCCTTGATAAGTCAAAGCAATAGTTACCAATCCCACGTGATCCTATTTAAGGAACGAAGATTAAGAAATAACGAACCACTGAGGTCTAATTCTTCCTTGTTCAGTTCTGAAGAATTTATCCTCCTGTAGGTCCTATTCAATTACATCGACTATGCACCGGTGTAATCTCTTAGTCAAGACAAGCCAACTGAGCCTTACACTTCAACCTTTCACGATGGATTGTTCATTTCCATCTAGGTCGTGGAATAGCGTACTTTTTAGTTACAAGAGATCGCTAATTTAATCTTACGTGATCCGCATCACTAAATTAACTACAATGTAATACGACGATTTATTGAATGAGTTATGCAAAGAAATATATGTAACATTTGATGATATTTAAAGCATCGATGATAAACAATTTATTTCAAGAAATAAGTCCGAAATTCAGTTTTGATTATACAAAGTAAAAGCATACTTTCCAGTATAATCCCAACAATCTCCCACTTATACTCAAAGTCTGCTTTTATGTATACTACAACATGTCTCGTGTAGTCCGTGACATCTAATGTCACCTACACGAACCTAATAATTTCTCCCACTTATACTCAAAGCAGATAGGCAACGTCTTGACACTCATTCCTTCCACATGTCTCTCGAATGTATTCGAGAGGCCACTTTGTGAATGGATCTGCTAGGTTGTCCTCGACGCGCTATCTTTGCCACATCTATATCTCCTCTCTTAACGATGTCTTGTATAAGATGATATTTCCTTTCAATGTGTTTGCTACCTTTTATGGGCTCTTGGTTCCTTTGAATTTGCAATCGCCCCTGATTGTCACAATAAATGTGATGATTCTCACCGGGCAAATTCGGAACCACATCTAAGTCCACTAGGAAGTTCTTGAGCCAAACGCTTCTTTTCACGCCGCAAGGTAGCTACATATTCGCTTCCATGGTAGAATTTGCGGACGATTGCCACGCTTCTCCATGTCACACGACTCTCCCCCATGCAAAACACACTACCGGGAGGTAGATTTTTCGAGTCTATGTCCGATTGGAAATCCGAGTCCGTAGCCGATGGGATTTGACTATCCGATCGATAAACCAACATTCTATCCCCGAGTCCTTTTCGATACTTTTAATATTTTTAAGCCGCCCAATGATCTTTCCCGAGTTACTTTGATATCTTGCCACCATGCCAACGGAAAAGCGGATATCCGGGTCTCATACTGACATTGCATACATAAGGCTTCCGACACCAAGCATAAGGAATGCCTTTCATGTCATCTATCTCCTTTTGCATCTTAGGGACATTTTCTTGATAGATGGATTCCATATCCGAAAGGTACGAAGTCTTTCTTGGAATCTTGCATCTTGAATCGTTTCAAGACAAAGGTTAACTATGTATGAAGCTTGCGATAAGCCTATCATCATTTTCTTGCGATCTCGAAAGTGATCTTGATCCCAAGGATGTGTCCGCTTCCCCTAAGTCTTTCATATCAAACCGCTTTTTGAAAGCCATGCCCTTATGTCCGATAACACCTTTACATCGCTCCCGATGATCGAATGTCATCTCGTCATAGTACTAAGAATACCAATCTCGATTCAAACCGCTTTTTTATACACACAACTTTCAAACTCATTTTGATCGAACCCATAAGACTTTATAACATGTTCAAAACATTGGTTCCAAGCTCTGGGATGCTGTTTGAGTCCGTAAATGGACTTCATGAGCTTACAAACTAGGTGTTCTTGGCCTTTTTCAATGAAGCCTTGGGGTTGTTGCATATAGATCTCTTCATCAAGACTTCCGTTAAGGAAAAGCCGTCTTGACATCCATTTGCCGAACTTCAAAGTCAAGATCTTGCAGACAATCGATAAGAGAATACGGATGGACTTAAGCATGGGCTACGGGCGAAAAAGTTTCCTAATGTCGATCCCTTCTTTCCGAGTATAAACCTTTCGCCACTAGTCTTCTTTGAAGGTTTCCACCTTCCCGCTTAGGTCCTCTTTTTCTCTTGTACACCCCTATTAAGTGGTTCGACTAGCTCCCACACTTTGTTATGAAACATAGAAACCATTTTAAACTTTCGGTGTTGTTTGCCAAGAATCGCATCCTTGTCTTGGATTGCCTCGTCATATGTCCATGGGTCTCGATTCATCTTGTCCGGAAATCAAGTCCCGAGGACTCTCCTATTCCCATGAATCTCTCTAAGTGTCTTACAACCCTCCCACTTCTGACGAGGTTCAAAGTTGTGAAAAGTGTGTCGTTTGGTATGTCATCTAGTACAATTGGCATTGAGGTTTGCCTTCTTAGCTCATTTAAGGTAATCTCACTTCCGGGTCTTCTTTTTCGTTCATATAGTCTTCTTCCAAAATCTAAAGTGGGTGCTTATGACCACCTTTTGATCTTCGGACCATAGAACATACACCACTTTTTGTTCCCTAGTATCCAACAAACAACCTTAATTTCGACGAGGATCAATTTGGCTTCTTCCTTGTCCAACACGTAAGCGGACACCCCCAAATTCTCATGTGTCTCATACTAGGCTTGCGCCCCGTCCATAATTCTTTTGGAGTTTTGGGAACCGATTTGGATGGCACCACGTTCGTAATGTAAGTCTTTGTTTCCAATGCATGACCCCGGAATCGACTTGGGAAGATCCGCGATAACTCATCATAGATCTAACCATTTCCAAAAGAGTTCATTCTTCGCTCTGCAACCCCATTTTGTTGAGGGGTTCCGGCAGATGGTACAGGATGCAATCCCTTCATCGAGATAAGTAGTTCAAAAACTCATCGCCGAGGTATTCGGCCTCCGCGATCGAGATCGTAGAGACTTGATCGTTTTTCCCTATGATTCTCTGCTTGAGCCTTAAATTCTTTGAATTTCTCAAAGGTCTCGATTTATGTTTCATAAGGAAAATATAACCGCATTTTCGAGTAATCATCAATAAAAGTGACAAAAATACTCATAACCTCCTCTTGCTTTTGTTGACATTGGACCACATACATCCGTGTGAACGATCTCTAACACTTCTTTGGCTCTATTCCTTGGCTCCAAATGCCCTCTTGGTCATTTTACCTCCAAACATGATTCGCGGGGTTGGAAGTGGTTCAACTTGGAGAAGCTCCAAGTGAACCGTCTTTCACCAACCTTTGGATCCTCTTTGGATTTATATGACCTAATCTTAGATGCCAAAGAAGTGTCTCGCTTCACGTCGATGAACGTTTTTCTTTCTCGGAAGCTTGATTTGATGTGTTATAGGATGCATTTAAATGAGTGGTGTGCACGATTAATTGTATAGAGATTATTCGACAACGTTTCATGACGTATAAATTTATCAAAAAAGAAATGGTAACAATTTTATTAAAAGTAACCGAATATCCATCATAAAAAAAGTTTAGAAATCAAATTAAATTCTTTCTAAAAAACTTGGAACGTAAAGAACATCTCTTAAAATTAAAACTCTGTCTTCAAAAGACAGGGTGCACTTCTCCCATTGCTTCACCGCCACTCTAGAAGACATCGCCCGGTGATGAGGATCTCACTCCCACTAAGTTACCGGGTCTGTTTGAACCCCTGTAAAGTGAAACAAACATGATCAGTGGATCCCGTATCCACCACCCATAAATGGGAGGCATACGCCGCTAAACAAGTTTCAACAACTAGTGCGTGAGAATTACCTTTCTTTCCTCTCCTTTTGGGATTGGAACAGGCTGACCTCCAATGTCCTTTCTCACCGCAATTAAAACATATTCCTTTTGGTCCTTTCTTGACACCCAAACAAATAACCTGTTTTTTTTTTTTTTTTTCTTAGTGATGAGTTTTGCTTTTGGTTCTCACCACTTTCCTTTTCTTGAGACTTGCCCACCACTGGCCTAGATCTCGAGAAAAGACTTTTGGTCACCAATGCTTCGTCTTTCTTTCCTAAATGCTTCTCTATATTCTCCAAGGCTTCTTGTAGGATATCCATAGTAAACATGTGATCACTCATCACAAAACTACAGTAAAATCCATCGAAGCTTCTTGGTAGAGATAGCAACAGAAATTCGATTTGGACCTCATCACATTACTTAGTTCCGAGATAAGCCAGTTTTTCAAAATGGTGTTTAATCCACGAGAACATGCTCACTACGGTGTTCCTCAACCATCTTTAGCCTTGCCACGTCGTCATTTTTAAACCCGATTGATCATGCGGTCTTTTGTTAAAAACATTTCTTCAAGACTTTGCATAATTTCCAAAGCCAGACTTCAACACCTTCATGAATGTGTCTCAAATTATCGAATGGTGAAGTCAAGATTACATGTTTCATGGGTTCATTGGCACTCTTCCCAAATATTATACTCATGTCTTTCCGCATTAGGTAATTCAACAATGAAACTTACGTGGCTTGGGTACATCAAGAACCCAATAATGTTCTTGTGTCGTAGGAATAAAACTCATATTTCATTTCCAAACATTATAGTTTTCGCCATTAATTGGTGTTCTTTGAGTGTATATAACGATGGATTAAAAGGTTGCGACATGATGAACTAAATAAACAATAGTATGCATAAGCACATATATATCAAGGTTCGATCACATGCATCATATTAAAATCTCAAAAAAATATGAACATGCATCAACCAAAGATCTCAAAAAAAAGTTTAAATAAGCCACGTGGGGTGGGTCATTATTTAAACACATTCAAATAGGTTACAAACAAGAACGATTTACAAACCTTTAATATCCAGTTAATAGTTGGCTCCCATTTGACCAATATAAAATTGACGGGACTTGGGGAAGTATATGCATATCAATTTTATACCTAAGTAATAACCATGATTAAATACGAGATTATTATTTACGTATTGAACGAGCCTCGTGGGGAGGTCATCGTCGCCACTAGTAATAATCCACAATCATCCATTTGGAATTCATTCATGTGAAAGCTACCTTTTAACGTCCGTAGGGGAATTTCTCCAAAAGAATTCACAAATAAATAAATCATGGAGGTCAAAAATTAATTCAATTTTATTATCCTAATAAAATTGTCAATTAATTATTTAAACATACTTAGTAATTTTTTAAAGGTGAGATTTTTCATTGGGCAACTCTCATGCAAACACATTTAAACAAATTAAATAAAAAGCATAAGATAAAGACAATAATAAATCAAACAAAATGAGAAAAAAATAAACATATTGGGCACAAATTATCCAATTGTCATAGTTTGATTTTTCTTGGCTTGATCTTGAAGAAAAAACCGCCTTGAATTTCTCCCACTCGATCGTCTCAAAAAATACTCCGCCTCGAACGCCACGCCAAGTAGCTCGCGGTAGAGATGCACGCGCATCCGGCCCGGCCGCCACATGGTTGTTCGGTCAAGTGTCGTTACTACTGGCAGGTTTCAAGTACTGAGCAGCGACGTATGTATTCATGATTCACGCGACGCTACACGACTCATTAATACTCAAGGGGATTGCAACAAGACGTCTCGTCATACAAGATTCCGTCTGCTTGCTCAGTTACAAGACGGTAGTGGCGCTTGAGGCCACCAAGGCTGGGCGTGTGAGCCTCAAGGCCGCCCCCGCCTCCTTGGCACTTTTTGCTGACGACGACGCCCTTTCGCCGGGTTTTACGATTTTTGTCCTTTAATTCTTCGTCTCGTCTCTCGTTTTTCGATCCGGTTATAATTTATTTACAAAAAATAAATAAACCTAGATCTAGACTAGTCTATTACATTGATCAAATCAAACAAATCCTAATCTACTAAAGGATTTTCTCACGAGGCAAAAACGAATCCCAACTAATCGAATTAAAAACCACAATTTATATGCATGCATAAATAAACACATTAAATTCCATGACAATTGGATACCCGCAAAAATGCAGATATATAGCAATTCTACTATCGATTTCAAATTTAATGTCGTGAATTAAATTACAATTTAAAAATTGAGGCAAAAACCGTAGCTCGATACGATTGTTGGGGAATAAGTTACACAGATCTATTCGGGATGAATATTTAAATACAAATTTAATTCTAATAATTATTACTAGCATGAATTAATCCTATATTAATTCAAATAATAATTCAACAACATATCATGCATATAATTAATTCACGTAAATCCTACGCATGCGGAATTCTACGAGTTTACGTGAACGTACCTCTTGGGATGGCAGTGATCTGGCTGATTAGACTAACCAAAAGAACTTCCCAAGTATTTCTTTAGTCCTTGTTCGACTATCCGGTGGAAGGACACTTGTGAACAATTAACAAAAGGAAAAATAAATTATGTTGCGCCACCTTTGTGGATTTACTAATTTTTCCAGCACATGGAATTGTACTTGGGAATGAAAGAATCATCCCCTATTTATAGCTAGGTGATGGGCGAAATTTTTGGTAGAAAAACATTGTGGGAAAAACTTTTCTTGATCTCCATGAAATCTTGAATATATCTATTATATTCTTTTTCCCATAATTATAATATTCCCCAAAAATCCCACCTCACCAATATTATGGTATTTTCGAAATATGGGGTCCAAGATTCCAAGATTTGGATCTTCTTGAATTTATGAGATATTCTTGTATTTCAAGAAATACATATCTTCCATAATATCTTTTCAAGAAAATCAAGAAAATCTTTCTTGCCCTCTATATTTCAAAATTTTTGAACCAACTCTATGAATAACCAAGTGGGAGATTTCTTGAATTTAATGAGATAATCTTGTATTCCAAGAATACATATCTTCATTCCATAACAAAATTCAAAGAAAATCTTTCTCCCCTCTTATCCATAATTTTCGAAAATAATAGGAAAAATTAAGCAACAATATTTATTTTATTTTAATCACCTTTTTCAGTTATTGGACTATATGTTGGGCTACTCAGGGGGCCTTTAGGAGAATTAAGATTGGACCTTCCAATGGATCTTGAATTATCAATATTGACAATATTATTCAAGCCCATAAATATTAATTAATCCCACTACATAATTAATATTGCATTATCCATCTTAACCCATATTACAGTCAATATGGCTCCCGGTTATTATTTCTCGTGTTTAAGATTATCTAGCCCATTAATTAATTCAAACCCACATGAAATAGCTTTCCATTAATTAAAATCTTTTATCCTTGGTCAAGGAACGGTTCAACATTATTATCCATACCGGAAACTAATTCCACTTGCAAGATTTGGTATGATAAAGCTTATGAACCCTCCTGAGGGCAAATCAAACAAAGCGTACTTGCACACGATTCTTACGTATTAAATCTTAGCAATCACATGTGACCAATAATATTGCCCAAGATAAAAAGTATTGAATCTCGTTGATTCTCTACCCATGATAAGTCAAAGAAATAGTTATCAATCCCACGTGATCCTATTTAAGAACAAAGATTAAGAAATAACGAACCACTTGGTCTAATTCTTCCTTGTTCGGTTAAAGAAGAATTTATCCTCCTCAGAGGTCCTATTCGGTTACATCGACTATGCACTAGTGTAATCTCTTGGTCAAGACAAGTCAATCTGAGCCTTACACTTCAACCTTTCACGATGGATTGTTCATTTCCATCTAGGTCGTGAATAAGCGTACTTTTTAGTTACAAGGATTTTAATTTAATCTTACGTGACTGGTATCACTAAATTAACTACAATGTAACACGTCGATTTATTGAAACATTATCACGGTAAATATATGTAACATTCGATGATATTTAAAGCATCAGTGATAAACAATTTATTTCAGTAAATAAGTCCGAAATTCAGTTTTGATTATACAAAGTAAAAGCATACTTTCCAGTATAATCCCAACACTACATGAAGCAACCGGAGGGATACTTGTCTAAGGGGAGTAGTGAGCTAGTTTGCAAATTGAAGAAGAGCTTGTATGGTCTGAAACAAGCTCAATTACAGTGGTACAAGAAGTTTGATGGGTTCATGCACGAGATTGAGATCAATAGGTGTGAGGCTGACCATTGCTGTTACTTCAAGAGGTATGATGATGGTTATATCATTTTTCTATTATATGTTGATGACATGTTGATAGCAGAATCTAGTGCTCGGGAGGTGAGCAAATTGAAGGAAAAATTGTCTGAAAGGTTTGCTATGAAGGACCTTGGAGAGGCCAAACAAATCTTAGGAATGTGAATCGATCGTGATAAGGTGGCAGGAAAGTTATATCTTTCACAGGCTGAATACATAAAGAAAGTCTTGGAGAGATTTAGTATGGAAGATGCAAAGCCAGTTCGGGTCCCGTTGGGAAGTCAGTTCAAGCTATCTAACAAGGACTCACCTAGTAGCGAAGAGGAGCTGACCTACATGCAAAACACTCCGTATGTTTCAGCATTTGGAAGTTTGATGTATGTTACGGTGTGTACAAGACCAGATATTGCACAAGCGGTGGGAGTTGTTAGCCGGTTTATGGGCAATCCGTAAGCGACATTGGGAGGCGATGAAGTGGATCCTGGATACTTGAGGTACTCTTGAACAAGCTTTTGTGCTTTGAGGGCAAAAGCGTTGGGTTGGCAGGATATGTTGATGCAGACTTGGCATCAAATGATCTCGACAAAAGGAGGAGTACTACAGGGTATGTGTTTACTTTTGGTGGTACAACAATCTCTTGGGCTTCTAAGTAGCAAAAGATCGTAGCTCGGCCCACCGCGCAGGCGAGTACGTTCGCGATTCTTGGAGGCTAGCAAAGAAATGGTTTGGTTGCAGAATTTGTCGTGTGAGTTGGGGAAGAGGCAAAAGGATAGTATTCTGTATAGTGACAGTTAGAGTGCTATTCACTTGGCAAAGAATCCGGCCTTTCACTCGAGGATGAAGCCAACGAGTTGAGGTATCATTATATTTGTTACCTCATTGGGAATAAGATCTTACAGCTGATGAAGAACCGGGGAAGTGAGAATTCTGCTGACATGTTGACTAAGGTTGTGACCTTAGAGAAGTTGAAGTTATGCATGACTTCAACTGGCCTTGGAAACTGAGCATAAGACCCGGCACTACTACCAGTGAGAGAAACCGTTGGAACGAGGGAGACAAGTTACAGTTGGAGTTAGTCTCCAGGTGGGAGATTGTTGGGATTGTTGGAGCCTGAGTGAACGGGGAAGTCAGAGTACGGGAGGCGCTCGACCAAGCATTGTGGTCGAGCACATTTGCTCGATCGAGCACCTCAACTTCCAGAGCCGAGCAGGCGCTCGAGCAAGTCACAAGATAACACAGTTCTGGCCGAGTTTGGTCCGAGCCGGGTAAAAAAAAAATAGTTTTTTTTTTCTGTTCAGTTTTATTTTTTCAGTTCAATTCAATTTTTCTTTTTACCCGGCCCGAGTGATTCATGGTTCACCCGATCCGAATGGTTCATAATTTAGGGTTTAAGGTTCATGGTTTAGGGTATAATATATTATAAAACATTATATAATTTATTTGAGTAGAATTAATTATGTGGATGATGAGTTGACATGACACGTCATTAATCTGGTTCCATAAAAAATCAGATAGTTGGTTCTATAACATTACTCACCAAAGTAGATATAAATATGATATTTAATGTGAAACATTATTTTTAGAGGGGGTGGATCGTGCATTTTATAATTATTTTATAATAATACAATTTTGTTGCACTGAAATACACAGTTTGTTTACACTTAACCGTACAACTTTTTCCCCATATTAATAGTTACACGATTAAATGTAAACAAATTAAATAATTCAATGCAACATGTTTAACGGTTTCAAATCAAGGGTGCAGAAGTCAAAAATTGGTAGTCGGGCGAATTTGGACTGCCTAGCGCCTACGCGGGGACTAGTCGGTTCGGTTTCATTTTTATTTTTTTTCATCTAAATAAATTTTATTTACTATTTATCGATATCTTATAACAAAAATATACTTCAAAATTAATTAACAATTTCATTATACAAATAGCCTAAATCAAGATAACAACTCAATCACCTTTTCTTATATCCATTATCCATTATAGAGTACAAGAAAATTAATTTAACATAAAAAACTAAACAAATCAACTATTTAAAATTTTAGTGCAATAAAAATTATCAATCTTGGTCTTGTCATCAATTTATTTTAAGAACAAAATCCCTCATTATTAAATAATACCTTATTGTTGGGCACCTGGTTGGACGGACAACAAGCAAATGACGGCGATAAAGGCGAGCAATTCTCTCAATTTGGATTTGAACGGATTTTGTTTATATTAGTCGTATTTTTTTTAATTAATAATTGAAACGATGTACTTCTTCTTTTGGAAAAAAAAAACAATTAAGTAGCACACCTTGCCACGCAGTTAAATTTTTTGAAAATAATTTGGTCCCAAATTATGGGATCATTTATGTAAGAAAAAAAAGTTATGGGACAACATTGAAATGACAGGGACCATTTCGAAAGAGGTGCATGTCCCGATGGATAAAAAATGCAATAACCTCGCATATTTTTATAGTTTTTGAATTTCGTGTGAGAATAGGGTTATAAAAATGGGCTGTTGAGAATTATACAATAGGTGCATGTCCCTAATTTCGTGACGTCGATTTACAATAGTACTAGGGTTATAAAAATGGGTTGTTGAGAATTAAGGCCCGCGGTGAGAGTTGGCTGGAAATTACTAGGTCCAACCCAATCCATGTATCTTTTTTTTTTACTTTTTTGTCTAATAAATGTACTATTTCAATTGATTAATTATTATAATATAAACAAACCAAGGATAGAAATATGATATTTTATGCGAAACATTATTCTTATAAATAAAAAATTACAATTTCTCACAATCTTTTTTATAAGAGTGGGTCTCATGTACACCCGGGTGCACCGTGCACTCATAGTGCATTTTAGAAGCGTGTAACTATACAAAATAGAAACATGCAACTATTATAAATAGAAGGAATCAACTATGTTCTCATATTAACAGTAGCACTTTTCTGTGTAAATAAGTCACACTTTTCAGCATAACAAGTTGCACGCTTCTAAAATCTTGTATAATGAGTCTTGCGGCACCGGTACAAGAGACCTAGCCTTTTTATAAATATCTCGTATTTTACTTTTTTTTTTCTTTTGACTTCTTTCAATCCAACAAAAGGAAATATATTTAAATAAAATTCGAAAACGTGGTAACAGTTTTTTAAGAAGATGAAACACTTTTATTCGTCAAAAAATGAAAAAAACACCAACTCTTCTAAACAAAATTACATGGGGCGCTGGTTCAAGGTTCATGGTGGCACGGGTATTAACAACTAGCGACACACTCTTTAGTTTTGGAATTTGCGACGAAAATAGTCCTCACAAATATTTTATGTAATAAATTTGAGTAAGAGTAGGTCTAGTGTGAAAATTTTCACGTATAAAAAACTATAAAATTATCCTAAATCATGATCTATTTGGGTCGGATGAACCATCTACACCCTAAACACTAAATAATGAACCCTAAATCATGACTTATTCGGGTCTGGTGAACCATGAGCCACTCGGGCCGAGTGAACCATGAACCACTCGACTTTGTCTTATCTTCACCATATACATAATTTGTTTGTAAATAATTTTTTTTTTCATGTATGCAAATTTTCATACTAGAGTTTATTTTTGAGTAAAATTCATTTTTGGTCTCACAGGACACGGCATCTCACGTTTTTTATCCCAACACCATCATTTTGGTCCCGAAACCATTTTTTTCATGCAATTTTGGTCCCAAAAGATAAAGTTTGGGACCAAAAGTGCAGTTGAACTTAACGGATTCCGTAACGTAAGGACCAAAACTGCATGAAAAAAATTCTTACGGGACCAAAATGATGAGTATTAAGACCAAAATCGTGAGGTCACTTGTCCTGTGGGATCAAAATTGAATTTTACTCTAATAAAATTAATAAAATAATATTTGTGAATTCAGAGCGAAGACAAGGCCGTTAGCGTCGAAAATTTATAATATGTCTAAAGATATAAAATAGATTTTTATAGTTAAATTCCAACTAATACCTTTACACTCACCAACTAATACTGTTGTCTGAGTGTATCTTATAAATAGGCGTTTTTCCTCTTTCTTTCTTTATAACTTTTCCCAGCTTGTAATCAGTTACAGATTGTAAACAGAAACTCTCATCTTCTTCTTCAATTCCTAATACAATCATGTTGATTTCATTCTTCAATGCTTATATTTCTACATGGTATCAGTTTTGATTTTATCATCTTGATACGCTTAGTTTTTTTTTTATTTCTTCATCGAAACGTTTGATTTCGTTTCGATCGATCTTGGATTCCGCTGCTTACTTGGTTTTCTTGAGTTCTAAACTCGTTCTTGTTCGATTTTCGTGTCTATCACGATCGATTTGTCTCTGATTTTGTCGATTTCTATATCGATTTCTTATTTTCTTTCTTCGATTCTGTGAAGAAATGGCCCTTAATAGTGCTTCGTTGAATCCCTTGGAGAATCCTATCTCCCCCTTAGCCCTTCATCCGCAGGACAATCCGGTTGTTGCGATTATTTTGGAACCGCTCGATGGCACGAATTTTGTTTCCTGGAGTCACGCGGTCAAGCGCGCGCTGAGTGTGAAGAATAAAGCTCAGTTGATTGACGGCTCATTGATTCCTCCGCAAGAGGATGGCGATCCTGTAATTTGTGCTGCTTGGATTCGGGCAAATGACCTAGTTCTGATGTGGGTGCTTAATTCAATCAAACCGGACATCAAACGAACTCTTGAATATTTCACTTCGGCGAAGGAAGTTTGGGACGAGCTCCATGTCAGGTATGCTAAATCTGACGACACTCGTGTATATGAATTGGAAAAATCTCTTAGTGTTGTCTCTACGGGAGATCAGTCTCTAGTTGTCTATTACAATTCCTTTAAAGCCTTATGAGATGAGTGGTTGAGCTATAGACCTGCTTTGCAATGTAGTTGTGGTGCTATGCTTCAATGTACTTGTGAAATTCCTAAGATAGTAGCCAAAACTCAAGAAAAAGATGCTATGATTAAGTTCTTGGTTGGTCTAGATGATAGTTATTCGGCAATTAGGAGTCATATATTGATGCAGTCATCATCCTACACTCTAGCAAAGGTCTATTTTGTTCTTTTACAAGAGGAGTCTCAGAGAGCCCTTAAGTGTGACAATTCTCAAGCTGATTCAATTGCTATGTTGGCAAAGAATGCCAAATTCTTTAAAGATAGGAAGAAACCGATGAAGTGCACCCACTGTGAGTTTCCTGGTCATACAGTGGATAGGTGTTTCCAACTAATAGGTTACCCTCTTGGTTGGAAAGGACCAAGAGGTCCTAGGCCTAGTGTTGTTAACAATTCTGAGTCCACTGCAAATGTTATGGTCAAGAGTGAGGATTCTGGTGGCCTTACCAATCCTCTGTTCACTCAAGACATGTTTGAGCAGTTTCTGAACTTTGCAAAGACACATAAGGTGCTGATACTTCTCATGTTGTGGCTGGTGCCTTTGTAGATCCCACTACAGATCCTGCCTCAGGTATTACATCAGGTAGTCACTCTTGTTTTCATACATTTTCTTCTGATAAATATAGTTGGATCCTTGATACTGGTGCTACCGATCACATGACTTGTCACTTGACTATGTTTTCATCAGTACCAAGACCTTCTAACATCAAGATAAAATTACCCAATAATGCACTTGCTACTGCTACTTTAACTGGAACTGTCATATTGAATGAGTTCTTGATTTTACATGATGTCCTTTATGTACCTGAGTTCAATTTCAATTTATTGTCTATCTCTCACTTAACTAATCACTCTAATTGCATTGTTAGCTTCTTGTCCTCACATTGTGTCTTGCAGGACAACAACACCAAGAAGGTGATTGGTACTGCTGAACAACATGGAGGACTTTACTGCATTAAATTTGTTCCTGTTAAATCTGCAAATACTGTGCATTCTTTTGATCATATTTTGTGGCATTCCAGGTTAGGGCATATTTCTAATAAAAAGATGTTGCAAATTTCCAATTTACCAGATGTTTCTAAACACTTGAATAAGCAATTGAATGAGATGGTTTGTGACATTTGTCCTTTGGCAAAACAGAAAAGAGCTTCTTTCCCTGTTCGTAGTTCTACTTCTTCTGCTATTTTTGATCTTATTCACTGTGATGTGTGGGGCCCTTTCTCTATTAATTCTTTGCATGGCCATAAGTTTTTCTTAACTATAGTGGATGACTATAGTAGATGTACTTGGGTTTATTTACTTAAAGCTAAGAGTGATGTGAAAGTCTAATTGGAAAATTTTGTTAATATGGTACATACTCAGTTTCATGCTAAG
This sequence comes from Stenogyne calaminthoides, assembly GCA_037126765.1. NCBI lineage: Eukaryota > Viridiplantae > Streptophyta > Magnoliopsida > Lamiales > Lamiaceae > Stenogyne > Stenogyne calaminthoides. The sequence continues at coordinate 32,385,473 of JBBCBC010000025.1, read as the reverse complement.
GTCAAAATCCTTAGAAGTGATAATGGAACTGAATTCTTATTGCATGAGTTCTATCATAAGTTAGGAATTTTGCATCAAACTTCATGTGTTGAAACACCCCAACAAAATGGTGTTGTTGAGAGAAAACATCAGCATTTACTCCAAGTAGCTAGAGCTCTCCTTTTCCAAACTGCTTTACCATTGAAATTTTGGAGTTTATGTATTCAAACTGTTGTGCATATCATCAATAGAATTCCTTCTGTTGTTTTACAAAACAAATCTCCTTTTGAGATGATTTACAAAAAGGTTCCTGATTATTCTTATTTTAAAAGGTTTGGTTGTTTGTGTTTTGCTAGCACTTTGTTAGCACACAGAGGAAAATTTGATCCCAGATCAACAAAGTGTGTGTTTGTGGGCTATTCTTTTGGCACAAAAGGTTATAAGTGCTATGATCTTGTCACTGGGAAAGTTTTTACTTCTAGAAATGTCATATTTTAAGAACACATATTTCCCTGATAAAGTGTATACTGAGAAATTTATTGAACAACTGACTTCTGAGGTTCAAAATACTGATAATGTTCCTACTGCTGATTTTATTTTCTGTGATGATCCCATTCCAATTGTCTCTCATTCTTCTGATGATAGACATAATCATTCTGACAATCACACAGATCTCACTGATACACACATTGATCACATAGCTCACACTGATCAAATAGATGATTCTATTATTCAGATGCATTCTGATTTACATGATGACATTACATTACATGATCAATCAGATACTACATCTGAGTCTGTTGTTATGACTGATGAAGTCAGAAGGTCAGACAGAGTGAGACATACTCCTGCTTATTTGGATATCTATAAGACAAGTTTGCCTATTTCCATTAATCATAATGTCAAAAAGGCAAATATGATTTCTAAATATCCTATTTCTGATTATCTTGCCACTGATATGCTTTCCAATGCACACAAAGCTTTCACTGCTTCAATCTCACAAATAATTGAACCTAAAACCTATAAACAAGCTATACAAAATGAAAATTGGGTTTTAGCAATGAACAAAGAGATTGAAGCTTTGGAAAAGACACACACATGGTCTCTTGTTCCTTTGCCACAGGGAAAGCACTGTATTGGGTGCAAATGGGTCTTTAAAGTCAAGTACAAGTCAGATGGTAGCATAGAGAGATACAAGGCCAGGTTAGTAGCAAAGGGCTACACTCAAGAAGAAGGTATAGACTATTTTGACACATTTTCTCCAGTTGCTAAGATAACCACTGTAAGAATCCTTCTCTCTATAGCTGTTATTAAGAATTGGTTCATACATCAATGTGATGTTAATACTGCTTTCTTGCATGGTGGCCTTGATGAGGAAGTTTACATGACACCACCTCCTGGTTATTGTCAATCTGTTGATAATAGAGTATGCAAGTTGAATAAAAGTTTATATGGCCTTAAACAAGCCTCTAGACAGTGGTTCAACAAGTTATCTTATGTGCAATCAAAAGTTGATACATCCCTCTTTACAAAAACCACTGTGTCTTCTTTTACTGTGTTAGTGTGTTATGTGGATGATATCATTATTGCTGGTAATGTTTTGAATGAAATTTTCAGTACAAAGGCATACTTACATGAAAAGTTCACTATTAAAGACTTGGGATCTTTGAAATACATGTTAGGTATTGAGGTTGCTAGGAATGATTCTGGTATTCAGTTATGCCAAAGAAAGTATGTGTTGGACCTTATTAATGATTGTGGATTACTTGCTAGTAAACCTGTTTCAACACCCATGGATTCAAAACACACACACACAGATGCACCATTGTTGGAAAATCCTGCTAAGTATAGAAGGATTGCGGGAAAATTGTTGTATCTGACCATTACAAGGCCTGACATTTCTTACACAGTTCAAACACTAAGTCAATATATGAGTCAGCCAACTGAATTCCATATGTCTGTTGTTCATAGATTACTTAGATATTTGAAAACTACCATTGGTCGGGGTCTTTTTTACTCTGCTAAATCTAATCTTAAGTTGCAAGCCTTTTCAGATTCAGATTGGGCAAGATGTGAGCAGTCAAGAAGAAGTATAACTGGTTTTGCCATCTACCTTGGTGATTGTCTCATCTCTTGGAAATCAAAGAAACAAACAACAGTCAATAGGTCTTCTGCAGAAGCAGAATACAGAGCATTATGTGCCACCACATGTGAGATCCAGTGGATATTCTATATCCTAAATGACATGAAGATACCACACCCACAGTCTGCCATTGTTTATACTGACAGCAAATCAGCTAATGGAATAGTACACAACCCAGTTCTTCATGAAAAGTCCAAACACATCCAGATTGACATGCATTTCACAAGGGACATGATCAAAGAAGGGGTCATTAAACTAATTCAAATCCCTACAACAGAAAATTTGGCAGATGCATTGACAAAGCCCTTAGCACCTGCTCCATTCAACGCAATCAAGTCCAAAATGAGACTCTTGAACATCCACTCCCATTTTGAGGGGGGAACTAAAGATATAAAATAGGTTTTTATAGTTAAATTCCAACTAATACCTTTACACTCACCAACTAATACTGTTGTCTGAGTGTATCTTATAAATAGGCGTTTTTCCTCTTTCTTTCTTTTTAACTTTTCCCAGCTTGTAATCAGTTACAGATTGTAAACAGAAACTCTCATCTTCTTCTTCAATTCCTAATACAATCATGTTGATTTCATTCTTCAATGCTTGTATTTCTACAATATGTTTTGCTACGGGTAACAAAATAACTTAATAGATTGTTAACAAAAGGCTGAGATGACATGATTATAAATTTGTAACTTATCAACAAAAGGCTCACCAAGTCTAAACATTCAAATATTCCAAAGTAGATATTTAATTATGCTAAAAAATAAAGACAGGATTGCAAATTTGGACAAAACCGAAACTCCCCGGAATTGATTCAGGAATATAAAGTACCACATGTTAGACATGCTTTGTCGACGAACAAATCTGCCTTCAACATAAAATCCTTTTATATAGGAATATAAGGCTCATCTCCATGCATATGCCCTGCAAGCCGAATAAATTAAAATGCTCAGTGCAATAAATTGTATGATTCTAAAATATAAATATATACGTGAAAGAAATGATAATGAAATCTTATATGAAATGAAATATCAAATGGTCTCACCCAATCTCAATTGGAGGAAAACTCTTATATTTACTGAATATGCTGAAGCATCTAACCATGTCTTGCAAGGCAGAGACAGCCACGTGGCGCAATCGTCCTCTTTAAAAGTTTCAAAAAATTCGACATTTACTTCCTCCAGATCATGCAGAGCAGAAATATTTCGGTTTTCATTACCACCTTCTTCGATCAGTGTGTTGCAAAGGAGCATTCTGAAATCATTGCTTTTTTTGGCTAGTACGGAAGAAGAAGTAGGGCTCGAATATAGAACTACCAAGTTAGTACGACAACTCCAAAATAAGTCCTCCAGTGGATAATGGATTAGATTAGTTTTTTGAGAAGATTTTAATTCCTTTCCCATTAGTATAATTTTTATGACATATATATGCTCTTATTTTAAAAGTGTGGGTCTCATGTGCATCCAGGTACACCGTGTAACGTATTATATTGAAAGATGCAATTTATTTATACTGAAACATGCAACTTTTTTTTCATATGAATAGTTGTCACATAGCATGCTTAATACACTTGGACATCGTTATAACGCCTCTTCACAGCACAACAGAAAAAATTGCACTTTCAAATAGATGATTTCGAAGTGCAAACCGAACTCCCATTTTTCGAGATTCTAGATCAAGTGCCGCATCTACATGAAGTCGTGTTTGCCCCGCTAAAGGCTGAACCCACTCTTCAGTTCTTGGTGCCGCTAGAAACCCAGAATTTCCCACTTCCAACTCTTCATGGCTTCCTCAAGTACTTCATATGGATTATGGAGTACTTTTAAAAAAAAAAAATGTAACAGATAATAGTACAATATATATACTTTGTCCTATAAAAAACATGATAATTAATGGTTAAAAATGCCTCCAAACTAGATGCAATTTTTATACAAACTACTTTTAATTATGGGTGCCAAGTGTAATGCAACTATATAGTGGATGTAAAGAGTAATTTCGTCGTGCTAAGAGTTTCAAAAAGTTTGTTTACAGTTCTGAGGAGATTTGAAATCCTGTAAAGGAGATTTGGAAGAATTTGATATAAAGTAAAAAAATGTATTTGTATTGTGTATATGTTTGGAAGTGTGGATTTTATAGGATTTGATAAAGTAGGATTTTGAAAAAGTAGATGATAAAAAGAATATTATATTGTAAAAAATAATGTAAAAATGATTGGATGATTGTTTAATAATTGATGTGTTTGTATATTATATTATATATTGATAATAAAGTAAAAAAGGAGGAGAGAGAGTATTGAGTTGGATATATAATAATTGGAAAGTGTGTAATAGATGATTAATAGTGTATTGAAAATTGTGTTTGAAAAAGGTAAAATAGGTGTATTATAGGTATTATAGAGTAGAATTTTGGAGGATTTAAAATTCTATACCAAAATCCTAATAAACAAACTTTATTTGGGATTTGAAATTCGAAAAGCACTTTCAAAACCATAAACAAACAAAGTAGTGAGTTGGCAAAATTTCAACTCACAAGCCACTTTCCGGTAAAAATTCATTTTTTTTTTTTCTTTGGAGAGGTCCAAAAGTTACAATTACGAAAAGGGCCACATTTGAAAAGGAAAAAAGTTCTGACTAGGACTAAAATTAAATACGTCTAAAGTTTCGATTCTTTGCATGATGAGTTTGGAGCAGGGACGGATTTTGTCCCGGGGGCAAAATTTTCCATTGGGCAAGGGCAGCAGAATTTTAGAATCCCAACGGAAGCGAAATGACAAAATTTAACGATTCTATAGCATAAATGTTAAATTTTTTACATATATAGTACAAAAAATTTCAATCCCAAGGGGGGCGACCGACCCCCGATGGATGCCTCCCCCGAGATCCATCCCTGGTTGGGAGAGCCTTTGTACTTCTTGTTATGTACATGCTACACACAATATATATACACACACAAAATAGACGGGAGTAATGTTTATTTAAGATAGTAACTTAGAGGAGATTGTGTTTTAAGGACAATAATTTTACGAGTTTAAAAGTGTTAAACAATATGTTTTAAAATTTATAAATACAAGAAAATATGTTTTAAAATTTGTAAATATAGGACAATATGTTATGAAATCCTATAAATGTAGGACAATCGAGTCCGAACAAGCCCAATTCTCATGTTACATTTCAGCCAATTTGGGCTTATTCGGGCTCGATTGTCCTACATTTACACATTTTAACATATATTGTCCTACTTTTCCAAGTTCGTAAAATTATTGCCCTTAAAACACAACCTCCTATATTACTGTCCTAAAAAAATGTTTTTCCCCAAAACAGAGTGACTTCATTTCAAACCCAACAAATAAAATTTGCACAATAAACAATTTCAAACATTCATAATATTCCAAAGTGGATATTTATGCTAAAAAATAAAGATAGAAGGAAATTTGGACAAAACCAAAACTCTCAGGAACTGATTCAGGCACATAAGTAGCATGACATGTTAGCCATGCATGCTTTGTCCAACATAAAGTCTCTTCAGAATGTCTCCAGCATGGATGAGCTCATCTCTATGCATATGCCCTGCAATAAGTAATTGGCCCAATAAATTGAAATGCTCAAAATCCATACATTAAGAAATGATAATGAAATTTATATGAAATGAAAGATCAAATGGTCTCACCCCATCTCAATTGGAGGAAAACTGTTATTTCAGTACTTGCTAAATATGCTGAAGCATCTAACAATGTCTTGCAAGGCAGAGACCGCCACCTGACAAAACCGCCGTCTTTAAAACATTCAAAAAAATCTACATTTACTTCCTCGAGATCATGCAGAGAAGAAATATTTTTGTTTCCATTACTAGCTTCTTTGATCAGCGTGTTGCAAAGGAGTTTTGTGAAATCATTGTAAGGCACCAAAAATAATTCTAGGAAGTTAGGACGACAACACCAAAATAAATTATGGGGAAATTTCAAGGAGGAGATACAAGTTTTCCATGGTTGTATCAAGTAGATACAAACATATCATTTTATATCATTTTGATACAAAAAGAGACTTGAAAATTCGAAATTACCCCTGCCGTTAGCTGTCAAAATGAGACCTGAAACTTCCATTCAAATTCCAATTTCAAAAATTGAAATTCTCTTTCTCTCTCTCAAATTAAAACCTGACGAAGACAAATTTGAAACCATCATTAGATTGAAACCCTCTTTCTACATCACAAATTGAAACTCAAATTTTTCTCTCAAAAATTGAAATCATCTGGCTCTCAAATTGAAATCCAGAAAGCCATATCCCACCATACCGATTACCACCAGCCGTTAGCTGTTGAATCTGACGGGAGCGACACCGGTTTCTGGGTTCAAGAAGAAAACAATTTTCTCGCTGGTTTTGGAACAGAAACGAGGTCGCAGAGCATGGGTTTTGTGATTTTTGTTGAATTTGGTGGAGGATTAGTGGAATCTGAGTTTCTGTATAAATCGGGTGCGCGAAGACGATGACGAGGGCGGCTCTGGAATAATTACAACCGCGGCTTCCAACGCGGCGGCGGCGATGGCCGTTTGGGAAGATCTGTCCCCTCAAGCTGTAGATCTGTGTAAGATCTGTTCGCAGGGGTGTGGATTTTGTTGTTGACGGCAGCGGGTGGGTGTTGCTGTGCAAATCCCGCTGGAGATGACGGTGGTGGATTTTGCTGTTGACGGCGGTGTGTGGGTGTTATAGGTTTTTTTATTTTTAGTTTTTTTATTTTTGGTTTTTTAATCTCGTTCGTATGGTAATAGTGATTTTTTATTTTTTATTTTTGGTGGTTTTTGGTTTAGCTTTGAGCAAATGTTTGGGTACAGATGAAAGGTGGAGAAGCTTTGAGCAAATATTTAAGCAAATGTTTTGGTTTTTTTCAGCAGATGTTTGAGCAACTGTTTGAGCAAATTTATTTGATTCCCTGTATTTTGGTTTTTTTTTTTAACAGATGAAAATTCTTATTGAGTATAATATATATTTTTACAAATGTTTTTTGAACAGACTAAATTATTTTGGTTGTAAAATATTTTTAGTATTGATATTAGTCTATATCTGTGCAATTTTTTTTTGCTTTGTGCAAATATATTTTTTTCGTCTGTGCAAATTTAGTTTGTTCCTCATTCTGTAATTAGTAAATTATTCTGCGTTTTTTTGCGTGTTGTGCAAATATATTTTGCACTGAGAATGAATTTATTTTGTGCTCGTGCAAAAAATAAACAAGAAAAACGAATAAAAATTGTATGTAATATTTTTTTACAATTTCAGATTTTGCAAAATGAATTTTTTTTTAAATGGAATAAAATTTGAATTTTGCTAATGAAATTTTAAATTTAGTAAAATATATTTTAAAATGATGTAAAATTTGAAGTTGTGCAAATAATTATTTGTGTGTGCAAAAAATGAACAGTGCACAAAAAAAAGGGTTGTTGGAATAATAAGGGGTATTGAAGTCATTTTGCACCCCATTTTGTATCTATTTGATATAAGGGATTTTCATTGTACTAGACTGTAATAAGACACTCTACCTTGTACCTAATTGAAATCCCCCCAAATAAATTCTCCAAAATCGTCGTGTAAAGTGAAGATGGTGCATTCATATGTATCCTTAATTTCTCCACTTTAGGTGGTTTATGACATAAGCCTATAATAGCTCTAGTGTAATCATACTCCTCTGACAAACGAGTTATACGCAATTCGAGACGAATTTTGGAAGGACTCAAGTTTTGTAGAAATTCTCTCACGTCGATCAAGCTTGAAGTTTCCTTACGACACTCGATACGTATATCGGACTCCCATTCCTTTGAAGTTGTTTTAAAAGACAGGGAAGGTACACCTGATGTTGAAAATCGCAACTTTTTAACTCTCGGAACATCAAATTTGTCCTCCCAAGCCATCTCCAGATGATCAGTGATGCTCATGCGCTCGAGTGAATTGCTACAAATTTGTATTTTTCCGTAACCAATGCAATTGTCAAGGGCCAAGTCCTCGAGACAAGGAAATCTAGACGACAAATCACGAAAAAGCCATTCACCAATTATCACTTTGTTCAACGACAACACTTTCAACTTATGAAAATCACGTGGTTTCAATACCAACGTTTCAAATGCGTCATGTAAATTACATTCGGTTAATACCAATTTCTCAATCGTAAATTACATTCGGTTAATACCAATTTCTCAATCAAGGGGCACATCGAAATTATATTCATTAAATTTTCACAATTTATGTACACTTTGTGCAAAGTAAGAGATTTAAGTCTCGAGAAACGTACAATTGCGTACTGTCGATCCATATAGCACCTTGTCAGTGATAAACTGACAAGAGTCTCGGATTCAAAAACTTCAGGCGGTATCTGAAACAATACTCCTTCAATTATCTCGATAACGAGATGAGTAGCCCCCAGTTTCATCGCTTTTTGAATCAGTTCATAAGACTCATGTCTCTCTCCATTAATCCATTCAACACGGATACCTTCAACACGCATTCGTAGCTTGAAACTACAAATATTTAGGCTCAATTTGTCATATCTCTGCATAGTCTTCTTCGCGAATTTCACAAACGCACTTTGTGATGGTGCGAAATTAATAGTCCGGATGTCGTTTTCATCAATATCAAGATTTGGGCGGGTTAACCAGGCGTTGTACCAAGATTTAGAGAGGATAGTTATTCGAGCTGCTTCTTTCCCACTTAGATAAGACTGTATGTGTTGAATCGTCTCTTCTGAAAATTGAAGTTGAGTTTCGCCGCTAAATTTTTGTGGACGCTTATCCATTAGAAACCCTAGATGCGGAATTTGGTTTTGGGATTTCAGAATGACTTCCAAATTAAAATCAAACAACATAAATAATGGGCCGCATGGACGGATCTATGTGCATGATGCACTAGGCTCCAGCCCAGTGCAATTTTTCGTGGATTCCATATTATTATGTATGTATTATGTATAATTAGTTTGAATCTTTCATTTTTTAATCGAGACCTAATTAGACAATCTCTTAAGAATTTCATATTATTATGCATGTATTATGTATAATTGTTTTGAATCTTTCATTTTTTAATCGAGACCTACTTAGTTCAATTTAAATAGAAGTCAATCATATATTCTTAAAATTAAATTGGAAGTTCAAGATTTATCCTGTTTATTTCATCAAAAGTAAATCAACTCGACAAAAATTCATATGAGACAGTTTTATACATGAGAAGGGGTACAAATTAGCTAAAATTAACACCCACCCATCCAAAGTGTTAAAGCGAATGCCCAAATTATACTCCATCTCACTGTGAGACCATCTCATGCAAGTGTGCATCAATCATCTATTGAACACAAAAGTTTCAAATCGTATCATTTAAAAAACAAAGTATGTATCATTTCTGATCAATTTGTTTTACTAATTAAATTCATTAAGAAAAAAATTAGTATGAGACAGTCTCATACATGAGATGAGATACAAATTAGCACAAATCAACACTCATTCCTTTCAAAGTGTTGACGAGTTATTGCCCAAATTATGTTCCGTCTCATTTAAATGTGCCTCTTGAATTTTATATGATTTTATATTGATGTGCCATGACTTTAAATGTCTATTTTTTCTCCTTATTGAATTATATCCTTAGATAAAAGAATACATGTATAATAATATTCTTTTATATATAAATTTATAGTAATAAATAAATTATCTAGTTTAGCCCACCCCACCATTGATTTATATATCCGTCCCCGATGGGCTGGGCCTACTAGAATGGGTTTGTTATTAAGGTCTGGGCCTACTAGGTACAACTCACGGGCTAGTGATTATAATTTTTGTATTATACTTTCCTGTTTCGTTTGAGTGTTTTAATTAAAAAATAATAATAAAATAATAAAAATTAAGGGTAATTTTGGGTATTGGAAGAGAGGAAAAATATATGTGAATTGTAGAGTAATGAGTGGAGTAGTGAGTAGTTTTTTTTGTAATATTGAGTGAAAAGTGATGATAAAAATTATGTGTAGTGGAGCTACTTTTTTCATTTATGAAATGAGAAACTTATAGTGGAATGGATTGAAAAGGAATGTGAGAAACTTATAGTGGGACGGATTGAAAAGGAATGTGAGAAACTTATAGTGGGACGGAGGGAGTAGTAATTTTGCGTTGTTTTAAAATTGGTCCCGATTATTTGATTTTTTTTTTATATTTGGTCACGTAAGTTTTTAAAAAAATTGAAAATTGATCATTTAACTTGCTCAAACAGGTTACTAAATAGGTAATAGTCACATTTTTACGTAATATTTTTTTTTTGTTTTTCAAAACAATTAAAAATAACCATGATGTTAAAAAACAAAGCGGATCAGATCAATTAACGGAAACTCATGGGACCATGAAGTTTCAACACATGAAAATTAAGTATGTCCCTAACAAATATTTCAGACTCTCATTTCCTTCGGGTTGCTTTATAAGGAAGAAAAGGCAAACAATTAAAAATAACCATGATGTTAAAAAGCAAAGCTAGACAACTAAAGACCACATCAGTGTATAGGATTTAGCATCCAATCCGAAAAAGAGAAATTTCTAATGCTAGGAATCAAAACAGTTAGCCAAGACCATAATCTGGCCTTTAGCTCATCCATCGCCTTTTCAAAACTTGGTATTTTATCTTCGAAGGTAAAATCATTTCTGCATTTCCAAATAAACTAAATAGAAGCAATCCTTTTTTGTTCACCTGTTCCAAAATTACGGCACTCAAAATTGGTATTATATGTCACGGGAATTATTTTTTTTTTTTAATTTTCACCTTCTCCAACCACAACAGACTGTGCTTTCAACTTACTAAAATCATCAACACTCCTGCAGGTCTCAAGACCACCATTAATTCCAGTATTATGGTGGCGTACTTGCATTCATATAATACCAATTTCTCAATTGACCAAAAATTAACTCCCTCCTTCCCAACATTACTTGAACATTTGCCTTATTTGGACGTCCCAACATTACTTGAACACTCCCAAAATGGAAACAAATATAATATTAATACACTCACAACACCCTTATTTTATTTCACTCAAACCCACTAAAACCCACTTTACTTGATTTGCGTGTCATTTCCAGTGTTCAAGTCATCTTGGGACGGAGGGAGTAATTACCTTTCAATTTACACTCTGACGTAAATTAAGGAATTTAAGTTTCGAACAACTTACGAGATTTAAATCAAATTCGTCTCATAATTTTCCACCTTTATTTGAAATGGCCCGGTAACTATCAATATTTTCAATTTAGTCCCACAAGTATTCAATTTGTTCTAATTTAATCCTAAATCGGCGGAGATCGATTAGAAACACTCAAAACGATGTCATTTTAGTCACGAAAATTAGGGACGCGTGATAGACACGCGACTAAAACGATGTCGTTTTGGGTGTTTTTGCTCGATCTCCGACGGTCTAGAACTAAATTGAAATAAATTAAATACATATGGGACTAAATTGAAAAAGTCGATATTTACAGGACCATTTCAATAAAAGTGAAAAATTATGGGACGAATTTGGTTTAAATCCCAACAATATCTGATCCTGCGGATCAGTTCTGCAACCAACAATGGATAATTTTATCACAATAATTTCGAATTCAACATACTGTTTGCAAGTTCTTCTTTATGAGTGACACTCCTATAAACTAACTTTACGATGCAATTATTACATTTTGATAAAATTTAGTGAGAGTTATTCGCACTTTTGGTCCCACAGGACACACCCCTCACGATTTTGGTCCCATAGCCGAAAATTTTGACACATTTGGTCCCGCGACTGAAACTTCCGTCCAATTTTCCGTAAAACTCGCGCGTCCCGAATACGCGCTGTTAGTCAAACGTTAAAAAAAAAAAAAATTATACGAATTAAATAAGAATAAGAGTGAAAAGAGGCGCTCCTTTGCTGTGTGCGATTGAAATTCGCCGTTCGTCTTCCCCAAATTCACGGTGAGATTGAAATTCGCCTTTCGTCTTCCCCAAATTCGCGGCCGTCCGCGGCCAGGCGACCCATGGCCAAGAAACCCCTCACAGCGGAGGACATGGCGCTGATGTTTAGCGCTTTCCTCTCACGCCTCGCCAACCCTAGCTTCCTCTCCGCGATGCTTCGCGATTCTCAACCCGGTCTATGGCGACGGACTCGCCTGATATTTCGAGGGCCTTGGCGACGTCCTCCAAACGCCCTTGCCCGGAGATGCCGGGCTTGCACCCTTCAGATTCTGGCCCTACTTCGATGACAGCGCCGCTGCACACGGCCCTGCCTACTCCGTCGGAGGCATACAGAGCACCATCTGCTTCAGGTGTAGGGGCTGTATCAGGTAACACGCTGCGCCCTTTTGCTAGTAATTTTCCTGATTTGCAATTGAATTTGAGTGGGTTGCCCGTGTCTGGTATCTCGACTGGTAAGTCTGGTGTAGAGGGTAACTCTGGTATTGTTTCTGATTTGCACTCGAACCTTGCTATTTTGCCTACGAATTCGACTGGGATTGTTAATACGAATACTGGCTCATCTGGAGATGCCGACGAAATCAAGCGAGGCGCATGCCTAATTTCACCTTAATGTTGAAGCTCGTTTCCGATTTGCCTCCTCTTGCTTCCCCTTCTTCCCACCAAAATCACCGCAAACGAATTTCTCAATCTCAATCGCAATCGCAGCATTCTCTGGATGAAGCCGCTGGTTTTATCAGGCGGGAAAGACGATTTAGGCGCCTGTGGGATATGATAGTAACAGTTATGGGTATAGGGATGGCGATGGGACTAAAGTTCACAAGGCATTGAGGGACAAGTATCGAAAAGAAGGGTATAAAGAGGGTGATGTTATAGGGTTTTATATCAATTTGCCAACGGTATGTATGTGCTCCCAATGCTAAGGAGGATTCACCTAAAATTGTGCCTGGTAATTGCTACATTGCTTTGTTTCTGCATTATTTTGTGTTGACAAGGATTGTTGGTTTGTTTGAGTTCAATTATTGTTCCTATATAGAATTTGATAATGGATTGTATAGACATTCTCATTTATACCATGCTCTATTTCTTGGTCATTCTCATTTTATCACACGAGAATGAGGTATTTCATAATTGATTAGGTACATTTATCATTGTATTTTGCATGTTGCTGGATTAATGAATGCATATAGTTTCTCTTGTTATTGTCCTTCACATTATTTTCGGTTTAAAACTGTTTCCTTCTTCCTGTGTACATTTTAATTTGCATCATAGTCATAGTAAAACATATATTAACTTCTTGTTGCCTCGATCTTCTATCAGTTGTTTCTTTATAAGTTGACGATTTGTGGAAAGTGTAGTATGCAAAATTCCCTCCAGAAAGGGAAAATTCCCTCCCAAAGCTACATTTTCCCACCAGAAAATCTGAAAATTTTGATGAAAAAAATGAGGTAAAAAATCATATGGAACCAAAAGTGTCAGATTTTTCCCTCCTAAAAACAACCACACGCGCCTCTGTTGACTAAAAATTCTATGGGACCAAAAGTGTTAATAGATTTGACGGAAAAATTGACGGTGGGACCAAATGTGTCAAAATTTTTGGCTATGGAACCAAAAGTGTAAGGTTTTGGACCAAAATCGTGAGGGGGTGTGTCCTGTGGGACCAAAAGTGCTAATAACTCAATTTAGTGAAAACAATTAGTAAGAAGAACAAAAGTAGCGTCCATACACCATATTGAGTAAATGAATTGCTTTAGTAAAACACGAGCAACAAAATTATATATGCATATACATGAAATTATTAACTCACCAACATAATTAAAATGTTAAAAAATCCACATATTGAGTTAATATTTAATATGACAAATGAAAAGAATTCAAAATTATTTGAATGTCGAAAATTCTCACCCCCATCTCAACCGGAGGCGAATTTTAGCGTCATTAGTCCATCCCCAAAATGCAGAAGCATCTATTGTCCTGCTGAACAGACGCTCGAGGCTAACTTTTGTTTCGAAGCGTCCCGAAAGTTGTGAAGCATCCAGTGTCTTGCGAGGCTGAGGCCGACGCCATGTCCATACAGTACGTCCTGAAACTTCGACATTTACTTCCTTAAGATCATGCAAACCAAACGTATTTTGGTTTTCTTCTATCAGTTTGTTGCAAATAAGCTTAACGACACCATAATTTTTTAAACGTTCCGAGGACGAATATAGAGTTATGAATTTAGGACGGCAACTCCAAAATAAATCCTCTAAAAGTGCCGATTGAACTGAAATTGGTACGTCCACTAGAAACCTCAATTTCTCGACTATAGGTGGAATAGGTAAACCTACGAGAAATTTTAATCGAAAGAAAGAGTTTAATTTTGGAAGAGCTCAACTCAAGCAGAAATTCTCTCAATTCAAACCATGGAATTGACCATGCACGCAAAAGATATATCAGACTCCCATTCTGTTGAGGTTGTTTTGAAAGAAAGGGACGGTACACACTGACCACCGTCGAATTTAAATTTGCGAATTCGGGGAACATCAAACTTGACTCTCAACTTCCTCCTCTGATAAAAGACTCTGCACTCCAGTGAATCGCTACGAATTTGTATTTCTTCGTATCCCTTACAATTGTTAAGGGTCAACTCCTTGAGACAAGGAAATTTAGACGACAAGTCACCGAAAAGCCATTCACCAATTTCCACCGACTCCAACGAAAATACTTTCAACTTACGAAAATCGTTCGCACCAAACCCCGATTTCAATGCCAAATCTCTATATGTTCTAAGTAAATCCTTGCATTGAGATAATATCAATTCCTCAATCAAAGGACACTTAGAAATTATTTCCAAAATAGTATTTTCCTTTAAAAAAATTCTACTAAAATTAAGGGATTTGAGTCTCGAACAACTTATCTTCTGATCCTCCTGCAGATCAATTTTGCAACCAACTACGCATAATTTGACAAGAGTTTCGGACTCAAGCACCTCACGTGGTAAAATAAATTTATCCCATTCGATATAGAGATCAGTGGCATCTAGTTTCATCGCTTTCTTGATCGTTTCGTTTGCCATGGAAATCTTGTCCTCCTGTAAATAGCCGTCCATTCGTAGCCTGAAACTCTGAATCTTTAACTTCAACTCTTCGTATCTTTGCATAGTCTTCTTCGCCAATTTCACAAAAGCACTTTCTGATGGTGGAATTTCACTATTCTTCGGGATGTCGGATTCATCAAGATCGAGATTGGGGCGAGTTAATCAGGCTTTGTACCAAGATTTGGAGAGTATAGTTGTTCGAGCAGCTTCTTTCCCACTTAGAAAAGATTGTATGTGTTGAATCGAATCTTCTGGAAGTTCATCGTTCATCGCCTCATTAATTCTTTTGCGCTTCTCCATCAAATTTGGTTTGTGGATTTCTGCTGAATTATATATATATATATATTCCTTTGTATTAAAAAAACTCCTTAAATAATAAGTACGTTCTATATAGCCGCATATGATAAACAGAAATTATATAAATAATACTATGAAGCAATTCTATAACCTATCATTTAAGCAATAAACAGGAAATCATTGCAAAAAAAAGTACAGTTACGAACCTTTTTCAAAAAAAAAATTCCGTAGTGTTGAAGCACAGCCGGCCGGATTAGGGATTTACTATTAGGGAGTAGAAAATAAGATGGTTCTTTTGTTTATTAGGTTTGCAAAATGCAAAAAACGAGCCTTATAAACAAAAACAAAAATTAACTGATATGTATACATGGGCCCATTTATCTTTGTGAAGAAGGTCTAAATTGCAATTTTTTAATTTTTACGTACAGGCCAGGCCTACTTTTGGCCCGAATTTTGTTTTATCTTTTTCGCGCAGTAATAAAATCTGAATTCTCGAAACAACTATAGCGTGATTAGGAAAAGATGCACATTCGAGTGAGTGAGACGGCCTTAAGTAAAATTGAGCAAAATTTTGGCACAGCGCGTTAGGTTAAACACCTTGTCATTTCCCTTATATTGATGTTGTATAAACAATTAGAAAAAGGCACCTTATGGGAAACACTTGTCTTATAAATGAAATGAGTATTTTTATAATTGAATTGGCGATCATACCGAACTGGACATCGATTGTCGATCCTACCGATTAAAGTGATTGGACCTGCCAAGCCATTTAACCGTTGATCCAAATCGATTTGACCGTCGGTCCAACCATTTAATAAAATAAATTAAAACTTGACTCCTATTCTCTAATGCACGGATTCTCCAAAAAATACTAAAATGCAGTATCGGATACTTGGTGGGTGCGGGTGCGATTCGTGTGGGATTCGCACCGGGTGCGCCACTTGGCGAATTTTGAAAAAAAAAAGTGGGGGATACGCGCACCTGGTGCATTTACAACGCGAATCTGGTGCGCCTTGGGTGCGTCTGGGGCATTTTTAAAAAAAAATAAAAATTTTGTGGGGGAAAATTTAAAATAAGAAAATTTAAAGGTTAATATTAATCCACAAAACTTAATTACCTTATTACCTTATTTACTTACCTTTTCCAAATCAAAGTCCCAAAGTCACGAACAGAAAGTCAGAAACACGACATCCCCTTCTCCTCTGTACGCTGCGTCGCGACTTGCGAGACCACCATGGCGAAGCTCCCGCGCATCGGCAATTCAACATTCCGACCACGACGAAGCCCACCATGCACCGGTCAATTTCTGTTCAAGACTTCAGGTATGTTATTTATTTAGTTGTAATTGATTTGGGGAAATTTTCTAGGATTTTATATGTTCTAATTTTCTAAAAATATTTAATGTTGTAGGAATTTCTATAAATGAACTCTTCAAATTATGTTAATGTTGATGATGATACAAGTGATAAAGATGTAAATGACGTTAATGAGAATTGGCCATTATGGAATTATGTAGTTAAGCAATCTAAAAGTGTTGGATTGAAATCTTTACTATGTTTTATATGTTGGTTGATGATGGTATTTAAATTGTTATTTCTATATATTTTACAGGTATTATATATAATAAAATAATAAATAAATAGACGTATCATTGTCGAATCGCACCCTGAATTTTTCAAAAATCCGTATCCCCGTATCCGTATCGTGTCGCCCCGCACCCCCGCTCCGCACCCATGCAACACAGCTCCTATATCACCTAATAGCGTAAAATATCATAGTCAAATCTTGTGCCATAATTTTAGGGATTTTTAATATTATTTGATTTATAGTTTCCTTGAACAATTGATTAGGAAAGAGACGCTATTCTTGTGTATATATATTGTATCTTCTCATTGTAAATCAAATCATAACTGTGAACAAAATATATACGTTCACCATATCCACTGCAGAAAATTTAAATTAAATAAGAAAAATATTCACGAAAATAAAAATAAAAAACAGTTCGGCCGAGTTCTCCACCAGTTTCCCAATTTTACTCGGCCTAACCATTACAACGGTTATTTGGGGTGACTGGACCGGTTTCTTGCCGGTCCAGGAATCAGTCGGTCCTTTTCGAACAACACTGAATGAAACAATGTTCAACATAAATATTTGGGTCATATTTATTTTTAAAAACATGGTCAGCTGGTTGAATAAAGAGACCTGTCTCATGTATGAGACTGTTTTATAGTACATGTTTTGGAAAAAATATTTTTTTAGGTCTATTGTTTAAGGATGTTGTGCTTTAAGGATAATAATTTTTCAGGTTGACCAAAAGTAGGACATTAACTTTAATTTTTTTTCTTCAAAATATTTAGACAATGTACATTCAACTTTACATCCGGCTGTTGGCTGTTTATGCTGTCATTAAGTCTCTAAGCTCAATAATTAGCATCTAATAAAAATATAAATTGGAAGTAGTTGAAGCCTTATTCTATTATATCCACTAATAATCTTAAGCAAGTTGCTTTGTTGAGGGCATGTATTTTTTTAATGATATATATCATGTTGGAAAGTTTCAGTGGGTAAAATACTATTAGACATCTGCTTAAAAGTCCAAAATAATCCACAGGGCAAGGCATATATTTATTAAATGAAGAACATGATTATATATATATTAAATGATTTTTTTTAAAAGCTATATAGGAGTATATGCAATGATGAAATCACAAGTAGTGCATTTTTATTAACATAATTGAAATGGTAAAAACCCATACATTAAGTTCATACGACAAAAAAATTAGAAAGAATTCAATGAAAAAATGTAACTTATACGAGAGATGCACGTCAAATGCTCTCACCCCATTTCAATTGGAGGCAAACTCTTATCCTAGTAGTACTTGTTGAATATGCCGAAGCATCTAACAATGTCTTGCAAGGCAAAGACTGCCACTCGCCAAAATAGTCTTTTCCAAAAAAATCGACATTTACTTCCCCAAGATCAAGCAGAGCAGGCATATTTTTGTTGAGTTTTGTGAAATCATTGTTTTTGTTGGAAGAAAAAAGAGGCCCAAAATATAAAACTACAAAGTTAGGACGACAAGTCCAAAATAAATCCTCTAAAACAGTAGAATGAACTGAAGATGGTGCATTGATAAGTATCGTCAATTCCTCCACTATAGGTGGTTTGGGTAAAATAATATTTCCACCCCGTAATCATACTCCTCCACCAAACAATTAACACGTAGATCGAGATTAATTTTGGAAGAGCTCAACTCAAGCAGAAATTATTTTGGAGAAAAAAAAAATATTGGTCCCATAACTTTTCCGTAATCCAATTTTGATTTCAAAAAATTTAACTATCTAATTTTGGTCCCATAACTTTTGTGTTTGTCCAATTTTGGTCCCATTTAACTAAAACGACGTTGTTTTCGATAATAAAAATTGGTCATTTTTGGTCACACGCACGATCTGAAATCCCCAATTTTTGATTGAAAACGACGTCATTTTAGTTAAATAGGACCAAAATTGGACAAATACAAAAGTTATGGGACCAAAATTTGATAGTTAAATTTTTTGGGACCAAAATTGGATTACAGAAAAGAGTTATGGGACCAAAAAACTTTTTTTCTCAATTCTCTCAATTTGACAAAACTTGAAGAATTGGCCGTGCATGCAACAGATATATCAGACTCCCATTTCCTTGAAGTTGTTTCTAAAGAAAGGGAAGGTACACATATGAACTATCGAATTTAAATTTGCGTATTCGGGGAACGTCAAACTTCACCCTCAACTTCGTCCCATGAGAGAAGATTATGCACTCGAGTGAATTGCTACAAATTTGTATTTCTTCGTAGCCCGTGCAATCAAAGAGAGTGAACTCCTTGAGATAAGGAAATTTAGACGAGAAGTCGCGAAAAAGCCATTCACCAATTTCCACGTCCTTTAAAGACAACACTTTCACCTTACGAAAATCATTCACACCCAATACCGGTTTCAATATCAACTTTCTAACTGTAGAGCTAGATAATACCAATTCCTCAATCAAGGGGCACATCGAAATTATATCCCAAATTATATTACCTTCTACACACACTCCACTTAATTTAAGGGATTTGAGTCTCGAACAACTTACCTTCTGTTTGGGATCAATTGTGCAATAAAAAAGGGATAATCTGACAAGAGTTTCGGATTCAAGTACCTCATGTGGTAGGACAAAAGAGGATAACCACCATATGCAGATATAGAGATCAGTAGCACCCAATTTCATTGCTTTCACGATCAATTCCTTAGCCATACAACTATTATTCGAGTCATACAAATTCATCGACAGCCTGAAACTCTGAATCTTTCGGTTCAATTCTTCGTATCTTTGAAAAGTTTTCTTTGCATATTTCAAAACCGCCGACTCATCAAGATCGAGATTGGGGCGAGTTAACCAGGCTTTGTACCAATATTTGGAGAGTATAGTTGTTTGAGCAGCTTCTTTTCCACTTAAATAAGATTGTATGTGTTGAATCGTCTCTTCTGTAAGTTCGTCGTTGATTGCCTCAATTCTTTTGCTCTTCTCCATTGGAAACGTACAAACTAATATAACTGAAATAGTAACGAGAAATCAAATTTCGGGTTCGGAATTTTTGCAAAATTCTTTTCCTTTAAAATTTGGTTTGGAATTCATTGAATAATATGTTTTCTATTAATTTCCGCATCTAATAAAAATAAATCATACAAATAATTGTTCGAAAATATTAGAGAATCCAACGATCAAAATAAAACAAGGAAAAGATAAAAACAAAGATCAAAGAAAACCACTTGAAGCGTGCTTGAAATGCACTGTCCTTAAGGATTTACACTTAGCAATCCTCAGGATTTAACAAGCCTTCTAGGATAAACCTAGGATCAGGAGCAACATAATAATACAAACCCAGCATTCAGCAAAAAGTTAGAAGAGGAAAAGAAAACAATCATCTATTTTCTATCACACTGTTCAAATATACCAGTATCTTTCTAACGATCAAGCCTAAAAAATGAATAATTAGTTGAAGCTCAAGTTTTGAAATACATGAAAGTAGCAAAAGATTTTCAAAAGTAGTTGGAGAGTCAATAACTCACGTACATAGTGGAAAGTTTTCATATGGGAAGAGATAGAGATGAGTATAAGAGAATGGGATAAAATTTGACCAGGAAATAGGGAATTTAGTTATAAAAGATATTATCCAATTAAATATGTAAACAAATATTTTATACTAAAATATAGGAATTTATAAATCATTTGAAATAATATATATAATTTACAACAGTAATACTATAAAGCAAATATATAACCTATCAAATCAAACACGAAATCAGAGCAACAAGTCAACAACCAAAATAAAAAGACACGAACCTTAACCTTTTCTAATCGAATCTTTTTTCGTGGTATTGAAAGTTGAAACACAGCCGCCGTGATTAGGGAGTAGAAGTAGAATAAGATGGTCCTTTTGTTTATTAGGTTACCAAAAAATGAGCCTTATAAACAAGAAAATTAAACAAAAGTTACATACACGGGCCCATTTATCTTTTATGAACAATTATCAAAGATGTCAAAATACCCAAATTAAAGTTAAATTCTTTTTTTACCCACAGCGCTATTTTGAAGCATGTTTTTTTGGCACGTAAGATATAAAATTGGTCCCATAACTTTTGCAATTTTTCCAAAAAAAGTTCCCAAAAACATGCTCAAAATGGCGTCGTACATCAAGTTGTGAAGCATGCAGAGGCCGCCTCCATGTCCATGGAGTATGTCCAGAAACTTGGACATTTGCTTCCTCAAGATCATTCAAAGCACGCGTATTTAGCTTTTCACACTCTTCTTCTGTTAGTGTGTGGCAAATAAGCTTAACGACATCATAATTATGAAAATCATTCACACCCAATCTCGGTTGCAATACCAAGTTTCAATATAAACCAGTTGAATAATCATATGAGCCCTTGCAATGAGATAATACCAGAAATTCCTCAATCAAGGGGCACTTGGCAATTATATTACAAATAATATTAGCTTCTACAGACACTGCGCTTAAACTAAATGATTTGAGTCTCGAACAACTTACCTTCTGATCGGAAACAATTTTGCCACCAATAAGGGATAATCTGACAAGAGTTTCGGATTCAAGCACCTCACCCAGTGGCGGTAATTTAGTGAAGGTGGAGAGTACCCTGTTATCGAGATAGAGATCAGTAGCACTTAATTTCATTTCTTTCACGATCAATTCCGCAGGGAATATTGAAACTGGACACAACATATAAACCAATTTGTAATCATTCATCGACAGCCTGAAACTCTGAATCTTTCTGTTCAATTCGTTGTATCTTTGCAAAGTCTTCTTCACGAATTTAAAAGGCGCATCTCTGTCAAATACCAAAAAGCGGAGAAAGTCGCATTCCGAAAAATCGAGATTGGGGCTAGTTAACCAGGCTTTGTACCAAGATTTAGAGAGGATAGTCGTTCGAGCAGCTTCTTTCCCACTTAGCTTCTTTCCCACTTAGAAAAGATTGTAGGTGTTGAAAAGATTGTAGGTGTTGAATCACTTCTTCTGGGAATTGAGTTGCATCAATCCTTCTGCGCTTCTCCATCATCAGAAAACAGAGAAACCAAATTTGGTTTGGGAATTTCTGGAACTCTGTTAAATTGAATTTTTTTAAAAAAAATCCTTAAATAATACATTTTCTATCTTATAGAAGTGAAATTGAAAACAATGTTACAAATAAGTTTCGTTATCATTAATTCCTCTGTTTTGTAATTCTTTTTATTTATGAGAGACTTACTTACAAATCCAAATCACAACCCCCTATATAATAGAATTACTTATAGGTCCAAAAAATAAAATTTAAAAGACCACAGTGCCCTTATTTTTAATTTGAAGACTTTAACCAATCAAATCATCCTCTGAAACTACCTACTCCACCAGAAATTGTTTCTTTCTACTATCTTTATTTATTTTTTCATCATTCTTCCTTCATTTTTTCCGCCCCTACTCCATCTTTCTTCATTTTTTGCATCATTCTTTCTTCCACTTTTTCTAGTTGTCGGTGTATGATTCCTTCAACACAAAAAAATTACTTTTCATTCTTTCCATTTTCTCAATCCATTAAAATCGGTCTGTACATGCATTATTTGATAGTTTATTTAATTTATCTTTCATATGAAAAGCTGCAACTTGAAATTTCTCAATCCAAATAATTAAAATCGAAAATGAAAAGCTGCAACTTGAAATTTTCATATCAAAATTAAAAATTTATTACCAATCTAAAACCCAAAAAGTTACATATGACCTTCTAGTTTCATATTACGATATGAACATGTTCATTCATCTCCGATTTCAGATCCTAACTTTAGACATTAACAACTCAAATCTTCATAAAATGGATCTTCAAATCTTAAAAAAAAGGTCCATGTAGAAGAAGTCTGCAATTTCTTTTTTCCTTTTCAAAACAAAAAATCTAACACAAAAAAAAAAATACCCAGATTCCATCGACAAAATCGCCCTAAACTCCTCCAAATCCATGGAATTATTTTTTTC
Source organism: Stenogyne calaminthoides (assembly GCA_037126765.1). Classification (NCBI taxonomy): domain Eukaryota; kingdom Viridiplantae; phylum Streptophyta; class Magnoliopsida; order Lamiales; family Lamiaceae; genus Stenogyne; species Stenogyne calaminthoides. The sequence continues at coordinate 32,362,490 of JBBCBC010000025.1, read as the reverse complement.
CTCCATGGATACACAACTCCAAGAAACTGAAAACATCTTCATCATCGACTTTTGGGAGGTAGCTTCCTCCGATTTTTGGTCGGATCGACGGCGGCGGTGTGCGGTTGCGTCGTCTTTTTCCTCTAGCTTCACGCAGAAATGGTGATTAGGGTTTTCAGCGTCTCTCCGTCGTTTTTTTGGCACGTCGCCGTCTGTTGGTGTGATGGGTGGCCACCGCCTTGGGTGTGTGGGCCATCGAGGCCGCGTTGCCGGAGTGAGGGAACCGGATTCTGGAGCCGCGCCGGAGTTGGGGGACCGGAGAGTGAGGCGGCGTTGCCTTGGGGGTGTTGGCCATCGAGGCCGCGTCGCCGGTGGTGATGTTCTTGGTTGTATTGGTGGAGAAGTGATTTGATGCAAGATTGAGGCGGTTCCAGATGGATTTTCATGGGAGAGAGGAATGCGGCGTTTTTCTGGGAGAGAGATAAAGAGGGCCTGTTATGATTAGGTTAGCCGGCTTTACGTGGGGAAGGGTATTTTAGGGTTTTTAGATGGTATCTTGGACCTGTAAGTAATATATTTATGTTCTTAGACCTACTAGTGATGTAGATGGGATTTTTGGATCTCTCATTAATTAACTCTTTATTTATTTATTTTTTGGTACTTTTTGTTACACAGTATGAGGAATTAGATTCAAAACAGAAATCATACAAGCAATACTATAAAGCAGATCTATCAATTAAACAGGCAACAATCAAAGTATAAAGTCACTAACCTTTTGAATCTTTTTTTCCGTAGTATTGAAATCTAATGTGAATTTCGATCGAAACAATTGGATTGATTAGGGTTAGGGATCGAGTAGAACTAAGATGCTCATTTTGTTTTTTTTTCAAGAATATGCCTTTTTAACGGAGAATGCACATATATATATATATGAAGGTCTTGAAATGTTTATTGGATGTAGGCTACATATTATCCACACCCCCAACATTAGTAAATACACTCACACAAATCCTGAATTACCCATTGCGCCCTTCTTTAAAAAAAATCTGAATCTTGTCTTCTTCTTCCTGTGTTTTCTTCTCCTGCCTCCAGCCCCTCATTTCCTCCTGTTTCTTCAAGCTTCAGCCGTCGACCTCTGCCATCCACCGCTCTTAATTAGCAAAAATGATGAGAAATCCAATAGTACCCTTATAATTTAAAATTTTGAAGATTTAAACGGTAAACCTAGTGTTCTGAGAATTACCAGTCGCATTGCCACCACAGTACCATCGCCGTCGGCTGCCGTCGTTCGTCGCCGTCCACCGCCGTCCTCCACAATTTATCTCTATCTTAATTTTTACTCTTTTCCACAACACTATCGAAAACTACCATTTGTTCGGTCAAAATATATGAAAAAATCATCATATTTTCAGGCGAAAATCAATTGAAATTAACAATAATTTTCGATGGGGTGAAAAGAATGAAAGACGATGAAGAGCTTCAACTTTACTTAAGATCTAGAATTATTTTTGTGCAATTTCACTTTTCTCTCTCAGTAAAAAGTAGTTGGCGTCTGAATGGTTGGGTTTTGTTAATTAAGAGCGGTGGACGGCAGAGGTCGGCGGCGGTTGGCAGAGGTCGGCGGCAGGCGACGGCTTAACCTTGAAGAAACACGACGAGATGAGGGCTGGAGGCGGAAGAAGAAAACAGAGAAAGAAGAAGAGAAGATTCAGATTTTTTTAAGAAGGGCATAATGGGTAGTCCATGATTTGTGTGAGTGTATTTACTAATGTTGGGGGTGTGGATAACCGGACCCATTATCTAGACAAAGACTTGAATGAAACGGGATACAAACTAACACAAATCAACATTCCTCCCTTTTAAAGTGTTGAAGCATCAGTACTGTTCATGTTCTGTCTCATCGTGAGATCATCTCATATAACTATAAGTGTGTGATGTAGGCAGCGAGAGCGTATTATAAAGATGAATAAATACGATAACACAAAAACACATTAATTTCGTTGATTCTAAGAATATCGAAAAAAAACAAATTACGATGATTCTCACAATGAATAAATACGAGAACACAAAGACACACTAATTCCGTTGATTTTAAGAACACCATAAAAAAGTGACAAAACACAAATTATGTGAAAATCCGTTATAATTATAAGTAAATTGAATGATTAAGATTTAAATATTAAAATACGATAAATTGAGGCTTTATAGTGAAAGGGAGTGATTCACTTTTAGTAGATAAGAGGTTTAGTATTCAAACTTTTTTCTTAATTCTATCATTCAACTACATAAAATGTTTACAACAGAGCTCTTTAAATAAGAGTGTAAATCTAATTAAAGATAAATATTAATCTATGAAAATAAATAAAAACAAATAAATAATAAAAGATACTAATATTAATTTTTCTAAAAATCTTGATTCTGCAAATCGACTTATAATTATACAAGATTGTTTTCGCGATCTCACCTACATCATTATGGAATTATGAAAGTTTCTTATCCTGTATTGGTAGCTTGCGGATTAAGTTAGGGCTACACCACATCTTTAATTAGTTGTATATAAATTCCAGGAATATCATATCACTATATTACAACATCTTCCACTGATCTTCACGCCAGCTGTTTCGAGAATTCAGATAATTAGATTCAATAAAGGTTCGTGACTTTATACTTTGGTTGTTGCTATATAATTAGATTTCTTGTTTATTTTTACTATTTAATGACAAAACCTATACAAAATAATTGTGTCTTCATCAGAATACAAATCTTGCGGATTACAAATCTTTAATTAGTGAATCGATGTATTCTAAACTTTTTGATTATGCTTTATGTAAAAAATATTTTCTCATTAGAGTAGTATGAACTCTATGGAAAATTAAGAAAGTTTCGTATTTTGGTAGCTTGCAGATTAAGTTAGGGCTATACTTGTATATTTAATTCAAAAGAAGAGAATACCGCTGAGCTCCCCAACCCAAAATTTGGATTTCTAGGGTTTCGATGGAGATGAACAAGAGTATTGATTCAAGTCAACTCCCGGAAGAGATGATTCAACACATACAATCTTTTCTAAGTGGAAAAGAAGCAGCTCGAACAACTATCCTCTCTAAATTTTGGTATACTGCCTGGTTAACTCGCCCCAATCTTGATTTCGATGAGTACTACATGTCGAAGAATTGTGGAACTCCACCATCAGAAAGTGCTTTTGTGAAATTGGGGAACAAGACTATGCAAAGATATGAAGAATTGAACCTAAAGATTCAGAGTTTCAGCCTTGTGTATTTCAAGCAAAATATTGAGTGTTCAAATAAGCTTTCTCTAGCTAACGAATGGACAACAAAAGCATTGAAACTAGGTGCTACGGATATCGAGATCAAATGGAGTGATTGCAATTTCATGTTTCTTTTACCACGTGAGGTGCTTGAATCCGAAACTCTCGTCAAATTATCCCTTTCTGGTGGCAGAATTGATCTGCGAGATCATAAGAAGGTAAGTTGTTCGAGACTTAAATCTCTTAGTTTACGCGGAGAGTGTATAGAAGGTGATAATCTTTGGGATATAATTTCAATGTGCCCCTCCATTGAGGAATTTAAATTATCTTCATACGGAGAGACGTTTGTATTGAAACCTAGATTAGGAGTGAATGATTTTCATAAGTTGAAAGTGTTGACCTTCTATTCCGTGGAAATTGGTGAATGGTTTTTCCGTGACATGTCGTCTAAATTTCCCTGTCTCAAGGAGTTGAGCCTCGGATATTGCACTGGCGACGAAGAAATACAGATTTGTAGCAATTCACTTGAGTGCATATGCATCAGTGATTGGACGACGCCAAAGTTGAGTGTCAAGTTGGAAGTTCCCCGAATTCGCAACTTTAAATACTCAAGTTCATGTATACCTTCTCTGTCTTTTAAAACAACCTCAAGAGAATGGCAGTCTGAAATATTTGTTCACTGCAATGTCGATTCTTCATGGTTTGTCCAATTGAGAAACTTTCTGATGGAGTTGAAATCCTCCAAAAAATTTCTCTATCTTTGGATTGATGCTAATTCTGTTAGAGGGGCGAACCATTATTTCCTTCATTCGATAGGTTTACTTGAACCACGTACTGTGTACAAATTGGCATTTGGAATGGGTGCACCATCCTCATTTTTTTGGACTTGTTCTAACTTCGTGTCTCTAACGCCTCATTATGAAAGTTTTTGGACTTGGCGTCCTAACTTCATGTCTCTAATGCCTCATTATAAAAACAAAGAGTTCGTTAATTACACACTGATAAAAGAAGAGTTTGAAAGCATAATAATGTCGTCTTTGTATGATCTTGAAGAAGTAAATATCCACGTTTCAGACGGTACTGAATGGACATGGACCCGTCCTCTTCCCACAATGCACTAAATGCTTCATCATTTCCGGGCGTAGTTTGCCTCCAATTGAGATGGGGTGACAACTTTTGACATTCAATTTATATTGATTTTTTTTTATTTTTTTTTGTAGTTTCTACTTAATGTTTGGATTTTGACCATTTAATTATGTATGGGAGTTAATATATATAAGGCAATGCTTTCGAAAGATATTTATATAGTGGGAAAGATATTTTAATTACATGTGTTTCTCGAGCAAAACGAGCTATGATGAAGGAGATGACACACTCAATCATTGAGAATTTAATGTATATTTTTTTATAAATGACATAAAGTGCATATTTATTGTCGTATTTTCTCCATGTTTTTAGGTGCTCGTTATTCCTTAATTGTTTGTTTTGATCAAATTTCATGTTTTGTAGGGACAATAAGGATATAATTGATGTTTGAGACCATTTGAAGTGATTTATGAAGAATAGAATTGGAGTCTCCAAAGAAAGAAGAACCGAAAGAAGTTTTCTCATAAGGTCCAGATGAGAATTCTCAAAATTGGTGTTCGAAACATAACTTCAAGATTTTTATAATACGTGGTAGTTCTCTTTTTAAATATTTTAGGTAAACTTTGGACGGTTAATTAATATATTAGATTAGGGTATATATTAGTTTAGTTTTCAAACGGAGGGGGACGTCCTTATTATTCCAGAATTGATCTTCCATATCATATCTAAGTTATTTTCTTTCCATTGCTCTCTAAACACTTTTGATGAAGAACGAAATTTCTTTATTTTCATGGGTCGCTCAACTTTCAATCTAGCCGTGAATAATTGAAGGATTTGATTTTACATGATGTGAGACCTATTTTTCATAATCTTTCACACTACTTTATTTATATATCTCTTGCGTTTAATTATATTGTACTTAACGAGTTGTTTAAGTTGGCCAATTTTCGTGAAAATAATATATGTCAATTAGGACGTTAAATCTGTAATTGTTTAATTGTATTAATATTTGTGGCGAATAGCATTAATTTATTACAACCAGGTTTTTTATTATTGCTATGAAGACATATAATCTAGTTTAAATTAACCTAAATGTGCGTTTGTTGGCTAGAATTGGTGGTCTTTCTTGTTTGAATGTTGCTGGTGAATTAAATTATATCATCGTATTTAGAATTGTTTACTAGCAAAAGGAATAATTAGAGATCGTATCCTAATTATCGAAGCCGTAAGAAAAGACAGGTTGTTAGGTCGTACAAATAACCATAACCAATTTAATGTTAGAGTTAAAGAGCTATTTTTGCATCGATAATCGATTGTGTGAATCATTTCTGAAGTTTTCTTTGGCTACATGTTATTATTAATTAAATTAATTCAATTTTACTTTAGTTGTTTGTTTTAATTTAGTTTAATCACTAAACTCAAAACCTCCCATCTTTAGTTTCATAGTTACTTTTACAAGGATAAAGTTTATTTACCAATCTATGTGGATTCGACTCTGCTCACCACTACATGTTCTTCTCTATGTTATTGGATTTCCTTAACATCATTAAACGCCGCATCCGACGCCATATTCTATTTTAACATCATTAAACGCTGCGAATCTGATGCCATATTCCATTTTAACATCATTAAACATTGCATCCGCATATATAGCCGGAAAGTGGGAGTCTTCATCACTTGGAGGAGGGGAAAGAGATTTCGTGGTGGGATAAGGGGTGATATTAGGGCAGTGAGTAGGATCAGTGGAGTCTCCTCCCTTTTTTTGTTTGAGATTGCAGCGTTCTTTCCAAATGCCCCACAAATGGGTGCAAAATAATTCGAACTCGTGCTGGGAGGTCTCATGCTTAATGCAAAGAAGCAAATCCAGAACCGGGATGTGTTTGACTTTTTAAGGAGGGGCCACCAACTCGTATCTTTCCGTGCTTGTTGAGCAACCTGACAAAAAAAAGAGCATGTTTAGAGTCAGCATAATGAAAACCACACAATACTCACCTGGGGTTGCAGGGAACATGGTGACGATTGAGATTGGCTTCGCATGCAAGGATATCGTGCGCCACTTTCCATATAAAGATCTTGACTTTAGGGGGTAGGCGCATTTTCCACGGGGAATTCCACCAATTAAAATTGTGGACCGAAGAAGATGAAGCTTTGTTGTTCTCGTGGTCCGGCAGATTCTTAATGTAATTCCAGTATTCCCGTTTTAACCGAGTAGATTCCTTTTTTCTCGAATTTCCAGAAACGGGGGTCTTTGAGAGAGCCTCTAGCAATAGGAGTCATGCGGATTGCCTCCACTTCATAAGGTAAGAAGACCTCGTTGAGCTTTGGGATATCCCAAGTGCTGGAGGGGAGGAAAAGATTCTCAACACGGACATTGCTAGCATAGGAGACATTTGAAGAGATTTTGTCGTTCACCATTACCAACTTTCCACATAAGGCCAGTGGTGGGGGTATCTTTGCTCCAACATATCGATCTCCAGATGTAGGAAGGGTTTTAGCCCCACTTCCATAATATTTGTGTGTTCGAAGCAAGAATGTATATTGGAGGACTCTGTTGCATACATTTTATTTGAAGGAGTAAGGGGTGTAACGTAGTGAGGAAAATATTGTATTTCTAGTATATTGCACTAATCGAAGCGGAAGTACATGTTTTTTCAATATATCAAGATTTTAAGTACGATAACGGTAAATTATTTAAATGTTTTGCTATTACGCTATTTTGGTAAACACTATGTATATCATTTATTATTTAATATATAAATATTTGTATGAAACGGTATACCAAAATTTATATGTGACAACAAATACTTATACGGTTAAAAAAAAATTGGTATACTAAAATCTAGGGATAGCATAAGTGAGTCAAATACTTGTACGGTTAAAAAAAAATTGGTGTACTAAAATCTAGGGATAGCATAAGTGAGTTTCTTTTCATATATTGAAATGTTTGGTATATCAAAATCCAATATACCAAAACTTTCAGTACAATATGAGTGTAATTTCTTATATCAATTTTTTTTTTTTTTAAATATTATATCAAAATTATCAGTACGATACCGATATGCAATTTTATTTACCAAAGCTCACTGTATAATATGCAGTATGGATACTTTTGATATAATGTATCGAACCACCCTTATTCTTTGTAGCATATGGGCAATAAATTATTTCTCAACAAAAGTTCATATGAAACAGTTTCATCCATGAGACGAATTTCATTCAATATATTATATAAATATTCATGATCATGGAACCACAACTCCATCATGTTTTAAGACGATTCGTATTGAGATTATAAAATGTGATTCTGGTCATATAATATACTCCCTCCGTCCTATTTTAGATTGGTCATTTCACTTTTGGCTCGTGTTTTAGCAAGTGAGTTGTTTATTAGTATATGAAATGATAAAGTGACTTTTAAGGAGGTGTATGATAGATGAGAGGTAGGACTATCATACCCCACCTTAAAAATCTCTTTATTTTTTCAAATATTAATAAACAACTCGCTCGCTAAAACACGAGCCAAATAATAAATGGACAATCTAAATCAGGACGGAGGTAGTATAAGACAAAAGTTTATATGCGATGGGAGCTAGTCTTATGTTTGGAACCGTGAAATTATAAATTTTTATCAATTTAATTTTATTTCATACAAATAAGGGTGACAGTAAGTCAAACCAGCTCACGAGCTACTCGTGCTCGACCCGTAAAAAGATCGAAATCAACTCAAGCTACTCAAGTAGCTATCGAGTTCGAGTTCGAGCTCCTCGAGTAGCTATCGAGTTCGAGCTCATAAATACTCAGCTCGAAAGGTTCGCAAACCTAATCGAGTTTGAACATAAATACTCAACTAATCGAGTTCGAGTATATCGAGTTTCTTGTTGAGCCGAGCTCGAGCTTATAAATTTGGGCTCGACTGAATTTGAATCGGGTTTCGAGCTTCTAGTTCGAGTAGTTCGAGCTCAGCACTACTCGGCTCGTTTACACCCTACATACGAACGTGCAAAGACTTGAAAAGAGAATACAAGAACCAAAATTTAAGTATAAAAACGCGTAAGCAACTATAGGAAGTTAGGAACCCATTTAATAAAATATAAAAACAACGGGAAAAATATCAAAAGAATCATTACATAAGAAATCAGATGAAGTTGGCATCTATATCTCTTCTGGCAGTACAGTTCAAAAATTAAGTTCATCTTATTGAAAATAAAATCATGTGAAAATCAAATACCCTTGATTCAGAGGGCTAGACATATCTCCAAAAAAATAAAAATCTCATACACATACAAGTAAGTACTACATTCCTCAATCAACTGTTCAATATGTTATAGTTGAACAGCAAAAATATTGGGGGTAAAATGTAAGATTGGACTGCAATTCATCATATGCTAGTAATTTGAAGTGTGTACTTGGCTCCTCAAGTATGTCTTTCTAGAAACTTCTCAATCACAACAGAAAATGCAGCGAAACCAGCACAACCGACACATGCTGCTTTCGGGCCCCCTAAGAAAACACACAGAGACAAGAGTATTAGCGAGAATTCCACCATCATATACTCCGATAACTAAAAGTCTAAAATACTAGACATCTGCTGAACCTGGAAAGTTCCTCTGTACTAAAGTTTGAATTTTAAAACTCAAAAAGTTACCAAAGATTTGTTCCATTAGGAAGATTTCTGTCATTAGTTCTATCATAGTATTGAGACTAAATATATTTAATCTGTCAAGTTGTGAATTCTTCACTTAACAGTCTCATTAACAAAACAACAATCAATGAGTTCACTCAATTTGGTACAGATTATATGAACCACTCAACAACTAATTTCTAATAAACGTATGAACATAGAAAAAAACAGTAATTAACAAAGAGAGTAAGGCATTGACCAATTCATCCACAGAGCAAGGCTTATTTTTTTTCACATACAGTAAGGAGAACTTTTTGGGTATGCGACTTTTAAATTATCCAATTGTATCCTCATCCCGTAATTTAAACTGTAACCTGTGGGTAATTTATTCTAGAGTATAAATCCAAACAAGAACAAATCTTACTCAAGATACATACAATGCTAATTTTGAGCATAAGTTGAGTAATTGGACTACTTTCAGCCAAAAACAGTACTAGTATCTTATAATTCTCTAATATTTATAACTGCCAAATAAATTACGATGAACACGGAGCAAGAGCATGCCCTGGTCTAGAAGCAGAGGCAAACTATATTGGCATTCAACATCCAGTCAACAGGTAATAGAGTATCATCATAAATTCTTTTACAGTCACTTGGATGTAATAATAACTCTTTTAAACTCTAGATTTTATATGAAACAGTAAAATATTAAAAATTCGAGTGACTTTTTTTTTTTACCTTTAGCAGATATGGCACCTCCAGTAGCACATCCAGCAACTACAGTATTTGTAATATCGTGCTTCGCTCGGGCCTTCAATAAATTACGAATAGTAGTAAGACTTATATTCTCTTGAGCTTTTCCTATAATGGTCCATGTATCATTCAAAATCAAGGTAGAGAGATCAAACCTTCTCAACGATGCATTCAGAAAGGGAGAAGACGCGAATCCCATAAGTCTTGAAGGACTTGCAGGAACTCCAGCTCTTCTGACCCATCTTCTTTGCTTGGTGGACGATTTGTTGTCTCCCAGTCATTTGTGGTTTTCCAGGCTCTTCATGCATAGTTGGATTATCGAAGGACGCAAGAAACATTCCAAAGGCCAACCCCATTCCACCTCCTACAGACTAGTAAAATTAAATTAATTGGTCCAAATCATTTTGTAACACAGTTTTTTTCCTAAAACAAAATCAAGGAAAAAATTAGAAAGAATAGGAACAGAGAGAATACCCATGACTCCACTAACAACGCTCCGAACAGCACAATTATTCCAAATGTCCTGCCCTTGAATTTCCTCCATTGTTGGCAAGTGAATAGGCTCAATGGGGGGCTTTGGTGCTTCCTCTGTGCTTGAAGAAGCATTCGTCGATTCGATATCAGGATTCGAACTCATAATGGTGACTGATAAATATGAATACATTAGCCAATCATATCGAATTAGAAATAGAAGATTTTTTATTTTTTTTCAGTAGACAAAATTCCAATTCTTTCATTGCACGAAAGTAATCCAATTTTCCCCTTCAACCGTCTAGAAATTACAAATTACGCAGATCTCACTAAACTACATCGCAAAAACACAATTCCAATCTCCAAAAACAATCAAACAAAAATGCTCCAAGAACTAAAATCACAAATTAAACTCAATCCACCGTATCTAGAATGAAATGAAATGTGTGCAGAGTCCCCACAATCACCAAATTTTCGTAAAATTGAATAATAGCTAAACCAATAATGAAAACAAAAAGATAAAAGAATAACAAATGAAATAGAATCGATAAAAAAAACATGTACCTTGAGATGATGTCGAGGTCTAAACCAGGGGGCTCTGGGGTTTTAGAGCTTCAGTGATGCTGAGGAAATAAGGCCAATTGGGTTTTTAGGGTTTTAGATGTCAAATAAAATTTAATTTGAAAAGAAAAGAAAAAAAAGGTGGACATTCAGAGATTAGTAAAACGCCGTCGTTCCCATGGGGAAAGAGAGACTCCTGCGCGACTGAAACAGCTGGTCTAATTAAATCAAGTGGGCTCAATGCATTGGTCTAATACAGATGATATTTTGGGCTCCGGCCCATTATCTGCTTCTCTCGAGCCGCCGCCCAACTTTTTTTTCATTATATATGTAAGAGAATATTTGGTTAAAGGCTAGGTCTTGTATGCACCCGAGTGCACCGTGCACTTGTAATGCATTTTAGAAGCGTGTAACTTGTTAAGTTGAAAAGTATGACTTATTTACACAGAAAAGTGCATCTGTTAATATGGAAACATAGTTGCATGCTTCTGTTTGGAATAGTTGCACTTTTCTATTTTGTATAGTTGCACGCTTCTAAAATGTATTGTAAATGCACGGTGCACCTGGGTGCACATGAGACCCACACTTGTTTAAATATCTTATTTTATGTGATTTTGCTTAGATTGAAAGTAGACATAATGTCCAATTTTTCTAGAATTATCTTGGAAGTGTTCTAACTGTATGTGGAGATTGTTTTAGAGATTGTCTTAGAATTGTATATGTATTAAAAGTGTTTTATAGAACTTACTATTACACAATATAAATAGAGATGTTTGTGATTAATCTGCGAAAGTGTTCCTCACCATGATTGATAGAAATTTATATAAAATGAAGGCATAAATAAATAAATAAAATATTCTATATATAGTGTAAAAAAATTCTAAGGGGGTGATTGCCTTCGTCCTTAAATCCGTCATTTTACGTATAAATTATATTTTTGTAGGTAATACGGCTGCTAGATAATGTGAGGAATAAAAATATATACATGATTTAGAAAATTTCGTAGATAAATTATAGTCAATTTTCACTATTTAAAATATAATTATTTTTGTTGAAAATTTTGTAACATGTTGAAAATTTGGTAGTCAATTTTTTACTATTTGCTTTGTAGTGTATTAGTTGGAAGATTTTCTTACAATAGTCATGGTATCATCCCGACTATGAATAGCCTAGGACTAAAGTCGAGGTCTAAAATCGAGTCACGTGTTTAATTATTTTTTTTTCCAAACTACATTTTGTTATTTTTAATTTAACCATTTGTAAAATAAAGTAAAAAAATTAAAAAAATGTATAATATCCTAAAATTCAATGCATATAGACGGCGAACTTGGTGGCGATTGGTAATTAATAATCAATAGGGTGCGGAGGAGCACGGAGGCGGATTTATAGGTCGCAGACTGTGGTAATTGATTGGGGACGGAGGAGCATGGAGGCGGCTTTATAGGTCGCAGGTTGTGAAAATTGATTGGCAGACAGCTTTATAGGTCCCAGGCTGTGGTCATTGATCGGGGGCGGAGGAGCACGGAGGCGGGTCGCAGGTTGTGGTAATTGATTGAGGGTGAAGGAGCACGGAGGCGGATCACGGGAGAAATCTCTGGTCGCGAGGCGGGATCTTGGGAAGGATCGCGGTAGCAAGCTGTAGTAATTGATCCGGAGGAGGAGGCACCTCTGATCTCGGCCTCTGGATCTTGGGACGGGAGGGGATGCAATTGGGGAGATGGGGATATTAGAAAACCCATAATTATTTTTTATGTAAATAATTTTAAGGAAGGTAATATGTCATTAATTTCAAATTATTAAATAATAGATTATATAAATCAAATCATTAAATAATAGCTTATGTAAACTAATATGTCATTAGAGTAACCTCATATAAACTAAATTATTAAATAATATCATTAAATAATAGTTCATATAAACTAATATGTCATTAGGGTAACACCCTATTGTAAGACATCCTGACTATTGTAAGACTCTCTTGCATTAGTTTGACCAAAATTTTTAAAAGTAATGATATATACAATTTTTAATAAACAAATTTCACAGTAGAGCTTATAAAATGTTAATAATGGAATCTATTTCACGGTAGAGTTTATGAAATTGTTAATAATGAAATCTGCAAATGCTTCAGTATTCTACTATGCACGCTATTTGGACTTGTCACACAAAATTGGCTCGAACTTGTCAGTATTATCCTCTTCAGTATTCTACTCTGCACGCTATTTGGACTTGTCACACAAAATTGGCTCGAACTTGCGAAATACACCAATGCAGCTTCATCTCCACCAGGCTCGAACTTGTAGTATTCTCCTCTTCAGTATTCTACTCTACAAGCTATTTGGACTTGTCACACAAAATTGGCTCGAATTTGTGAAATACACCAATCGGCTTCATCTCCACAGTTTATTTAAGCTCAATGAGGCGGAATATAACTTAGGTAAAAGAATTCATCTCATCTAAAAGCATATTCTCCTCTTCAAGATTCTACTTTTTGCTATTTAGACTTGTCACACAAAATTGGCTCGAACTTGTGAAATACACCAATGCAGCTTCATCTCTACCAGTTTTATTTCGCTCACGATGAGACGGAACATAACTTAGGTTAAAGAATTTTGTCTCATCTAAAAGCGTATTCTCCTCTTCAGTATTCTACTCTGCACGCTATTTGGACTTGTCACACAAAATTGGCTCGAACTTGTGAAATACACCAATGTAGCTTCATCTCCACCAGTTTTATTTCGCTCACGATGAAGCGGAACATAACTTAGGTATTTGGACTTGTCACACAAAATTGGCTCGAACTTGTGAAATACACCAATGCAGCTTCATCTCCACCAGTTTTATTTCGCTCACGGTAAAGCGGAACATAACTTAGGTGAAAGAATTTCGTCTCATCTAAAAGCTCGAACTTGTAGAGAGGTGCGAAATTAATTAGTTTATTTAATTTCTCTCAACCATTTAATTTTCCTCAACACTCCCCCTCACTCGTGGGCCGAAATATTGTCTCTGCCCTCTGGGGAGGAGACCCAACGTTATTTTAATTTGTTCGAGTGTTATAGATGTTATATGTATATTTTTCTTTTTTTCCATGTTATCCTTTGCCTATATTTTGCAAATATATAGTAGAAATTAATTTGTTAAAGGAATTAAGTTAATATAAATTCACGCGTTACGAAGTGGAATAACTCAAGTGGTTAGAGCACCACTACCTATGCTGTGAGGTCATGGTTCGAGTCACCATTTGTCCGATCAAATATATATATATATACATGTATATGATTTTTATGCGTAAGAGAAACATTTTTAGATTCAATACATTATGAATGTAATGGCGCATATGGTGATACTTATTACTAATATTGATAAAAGATAAAAAAAATTGTATTGGACGATCTAATATTTGAGATGAGGTATGTTGGGGTTATACTGAAAAGTATGTTTTACTTTGTATAACCAAACTGAATTTCTTATTTATTTTACTGAAATAAATTATATATCACATGCTGCATTAAATATGAATGAATGTTATATATATTTATTGCATACTCGTTCGATAAAAGTCGATGACGTGTTTCTATTTGTAGTTAATTTGGTGATATCAGATCACAGAAGATCAAATTAACAGTTTTTCGTGACTAAGTACAAATTCACAACCTAGATGGAAATGAACAACTCATCATGAAAGGTTGAAGTGTAAGGCACAGATTGACTTGTCTTGACCAATTGCAATTCCATGCGTTGGGGATGAGTTTTTCATCCCCAATTGCAATTCCATGTGTTGGAAAAATTAGAAATTCACAAAGGTGGTATCCAAAAATTTTGTTTTCTCCTTTTAAAGATTAAAATCGTTCGTTGATAATCCTCCCACTGGATTACGTTCGTGGACGTGGGACATACTTGAAAAGGCACTTTGTGTAGATCCATCGTCTCAGCTGTTGTCTCTACAAAAGGTTAGTATTTACGTAATTCCTAGATTCCGCATGCTTAGGATTTACGTGAAATACGTGCTCGCATGATATAATTTGCTTATTAATTATTATGTTGAATTGAATTAGAAATAATTCATGTTAGTAATTAATTGATTAATTTAAATATGTATTTAAATTCAACTCGAATAGATCCGGACACCCCTAATTTCCCAGCAAGGTACAAATTAGCATGAATCAACACTCATTTTTTCTAAAATATTAAAGCATTCTCGCATGCAAAATTATGTTTAAATCTCATCGTTGAGACCGCTGCAAATGCTCCTTGATACTATGTATTATTAGTTGAAAGAATTTATTTTATATCCGCCCCTGAGTGGAGTGCTTTTCACGGGAATCGAACCTAGGATCTGGGCGAGCTAAACTCTATCTGTGAAAAAAAATTTAAATGCCTCATCTAAAAAGTCCGAACTTGTAGAAAGGTGTTAAATTAATTCGTTTATTTAATTTCTCTTAACATTAGGCATTGATGTTTTAACACTTTGAAAGGAGCAGATGTTAATTTGTGTTAGATTGTACCTATTCTCATGCATAACATCGTCTCATATGAATTTTTATCTAAAAATTATTACTCTTTAGTAGATTCGTATCTCTTTCGTAGTTTCGTTCCTAGTAACGAAAAGTGAAAATGAACGGTGAACACTCTGTTGTTCTCATTTAGGAAAAATGATTGAGCGTAGCATTAACCCAATTACGAGGCTTTACTTTTGGGCTCAGGCCCATTAGCCGTTTCTAGCATAATATAAATTGGATAGAATAAACTGGAGTAGGTCCTGGTCCACTGGTAACTGATACGTAATCCCCAAAGAAAATTCTGGAACCTTAAATAAAATTTAAAATCTAATTTGTAAATAAAGAAATAATGGAAATTATAACATTGTCATTAAGGATTTCTCATTGAGAAGGTTATTTGTCAATTCATTTCTGGTTTACACGACTTCAGGCAGATAAAGCAGCTATCAAAGCTATGCTTGTCCCAATAAAACTGATTTCATATTTATAGACATAACCCTTCAATTATCATGATTAATATTTTTTAATATAAATCATACTCTTTAATTATTACTACTAATATCTATATTATAATACAAATCACACATTTTAGTGTTAAGAGTAATTTTATTTATATAGTAAAAGATATACCCTTCAATTATCACAATTAATATCCTTTAATATATAAGTTACACATCTTAATCAGTTTCACAAATCTTTGTGTTAAATTTGTTCACCTACCCTTTATCTTTCTCATTTACTTTAAAGATATATTGAATGTTATAAAAGTATTTGATATTGAGTAACACTCATGTGAATCAGGTTCATACATGAACTCTATCACTGTTATGTATAAAAACTATCACTGTTATGCACAAAAATTTGTACTGTTTAAAAATATAAAGCATTTTTTACACATTGATTGTTTTTGTACTTAACAGTGATAGTTTTTATACATAGCAGTGAGAGTTTTTGTATGTAACAGTGATACTTAAATAACCGAGTTCATAGCATGAATCAGGTCTATATAAGTTTTTGTCTTTGATATTTATTTTAGCAAAATGAAATATTTTGTCATTAGTTATAGATATAATGAAACATGCTTGGATAAATATAAATACGAGGCACACTTGCATTTGACGATCTCATAATCAAATAAAGTATAATTTGAATATAATATTTTAAGAGTAGGTCTACTGTACAAATTTGTATAGATACAAATCAATTAATTTAGGAAATTAAATTTTAAAATTCGCGAATTGTACATTGAAATCGGCTAAGGAAGGGAAATAGAACCAATGGTTGTTGTAGCCTGTTGGTGAGCCGTTGCTTGATTCGGTCTTTAGATACAGGCTCGATCCTTGTATACTACAATTTTATTTTTTCATGTATAAAAAAATATTAAAATAGGAGGCGAAATATAAGACAATACTAATATCCGAAACAAATTTACAAAACTGATGGCTGCGGCCTAGTGGCTGAATTCTTGAATAAGAATCATAAGTTCGCTGGTTCGACTTCTAGATGGAGGTTTTTCTTGATTTTATTATTCATTTCCTTTTCTTCCCTTAATTCTTTTTAAAATTTCATTTCCTTTTTCTCCCTTTTTCATCTTCTAAATTTATTTTTTTCATTTCCTTTTCTTCACCCTAATTTTTCTCCACCCACCCAACCCTCTCTTATTTCATCTTTATTATATTATAAAATATATAAAAAAAATAAAATAAAAAATTCAATGTTTTATTTATCCATGTTTGTTCTCCTAGCAAAAAAATAAATAAATCAATATTTAATAAATAGTTTTCTCACTAATTTATTTACCTTCATTACAACACACATCACATAATTATTAAATAATTTCTTTTATTAATTTATTTACTTAAATAATACTGCTAATATTATATTACTATCTACACATTTTTTAGTTATGAAGGATACATGTGAAATTAAAGTTGTATTACATTCAAAACATAACAGTATTACATGCGAAAATATAAAAGTATTGCATCCAAAAATATTAAAAAAATTAAAATTATGAAATATATTAAATGAATAATTGAAACAATATAAAATTCATAATCAACAATCATTAACACCATCTACTTTAACCCGAGCGAAAAAAATTGAAGCGAGATTACAAACAAATCATAACAAAGATTATCATACAAAAAAATATAACAAATATTACAAACAAAAAACATTATTTGGTAAGTTATGAAGAATGTTTAATCAAATCGAAACAATATTATATCTGATACATATAAATATTACAATTAAAAAAAAAGAATTTGAAGGTATTATACATACAATTGTAAATAGAAGCACTACTAAAAATATTTCTTTACATATTTAAATCAACTAGAGTACTAGAATTAGCTCTTTTTTTCATCCATCAATCAATTGCAAATGTAATCTATAAATAATTAAATATATATACATTATTGAAATGATTAAACATGATTAATTAATTAAAAAGTCTCCATTTTAGAATAGCAAGTGATTGTAGTATAATAGTAAAAACTTCTCATTGTCATCTTTGAGGTCTAGGTTCGATCCATGTAGACGTCCATTTTATTTTTAATAATATATTATACTAAAATAATAAAAAATTTAAATACCTAATAAAAATAGTTAACTATAATTTATTATTTAAAAAATCTCAATATTATTTTTTACCAAAAAAAATAATAAATAAAATCTCAATACTGAAGCGTGATTTTTTTTCCCTTACAAATCTAATGGCAGCGAATCAGTGAAATTAAATTTGGTTCAATCATTAACAATCCTTTGGCAATGGCGAGTTGGTATTGCCCCTTCTTTCCTCAACGCGAAGGCTGGGTTCAAACCTTGACACCAACGTGTATTTTTAATTTTTTTTTCACATAAAATTTAGTCAAAATAAAAACTTGGTCAAAATTGATTTTTCACATAAAATTTGGTCAAAATAAAAACTTGGTCAAAATTGGGTCTCAATTGATATTTATATGTATACAAATTTGTACCTTAGACTTTGTCATATTTTAATACTTTTACAAAAAATGAATATTAATTTGTACTCTGTCTCGTATGAGTTTTATTATTTAGAAGTGATTATTACTCCATGATATAATAAATTTCAATTAATATTCATACGATTTATTATTGATTAAAACCCAATTATAATTTTTATGTACAGATAAATTTTAATTTAATGATATTATTTTTCTTTTATTAAAATCTCAAATACAAATTAAAAAATATTCATTAAATTTAATAGTTATTAATATTAATTAAAAATAATTATTAAAAAAATCAACATTATTAAAAAATATACTATTAAATTATTAATATTACATGAAAAAAATAATCTATTACATGTTTATTTGCTTTTCCTCTCTCTCATTTTTAAAACCTTTTCATCCTAATTCTAAAATAACCATTAAACTAATTTAAAACACACATTTCCCCTCTCTCTATAAGATTCTGGGGAGCTCTAGAGTATGCGAGTCGGCACCTTTGTATATTTTATTTTATGCCTCCGTTTCTTCTGCAACTTCACACCGCTCTTCAATTGCATTTTCTCCCAATATTTCATCAAAGTAAGGTTCTTTTACCTCATATCAATCTCCTTGCAGTTACTTCTATGCATTTTTCTACTCTTTTGCTTTAAGTAGGGAAATTTACCATTCATGATGTTCTATGTATTATAGATTTTCTTTATCATTTTCGTTTGTGTGTTTGGATTTTTCTGTTTGTACCTTTTGCATAATTTGGTGTACTTTTCCGGGAGTAGAAGGGTTTATGATTGGTTAGTTGTATATGATTAAGGTACCTCTGTTCTAAATTTACCAGCTTTAGAGGTGTGATTAGTTTTCTGTGTGTTTTTAATGGAAGGTAGATCAAATTATTTAAATGACATCTAGGTGTTTGTTAAAATGCCTGAGTGGTGCCATATCCTTAATTTCAATTTGGTAAACTTTACTGGAATTTTCCAGTGAGGAATCAGAACATGTTTTCATAGAGGTTCTTTGCAGAATTGATTTCCCGGATAATCATTGTGTTGTTTTTCATGTAAGATAAAGGCAAGTACATACCAAAAGGTATTAGTTGTATTCACAGAACAGTATTAGTTCACCTGTTGCACCCAAGTGTTACTCATAGAATGGTTTAACGAGTGAAATCGAAGTGATGAAAGAGAGACCGCTTGACATCCTGTTGCTGTGAACTTCTATTGTTGCATGATAATTTTGACAATTTGTGTTGTTTTTCATGTAAGATAAAGGCAAATACATACTAAAAAGTATTAGTTGTATTCACATAACAGTATTAGTTGTTTCCACTTAACAATATTAGTTGTATTCACATAACAGTATTAGTTGTTTTCACTGAACAGTATTAGTTGTTCACCGGTTGCACCCAATTGTTACTCATAGAATGGTTTAAAAGTGAAATCAAAGTGATGAAAGAGAGAATTAACCGCTCGACATCCTGTTGCTGTGAACTTCTATTGTTGCATGATAATTTTGTCAATTTGTTTCCCGAGTTAACTTATTCTGCTGAAACTGTTATTTCCTAGGTGTATTTGATTTTCAACAATGGCTGAACCAGCATACACTGTAGCATCAGATAGCGAAACAACTGGAGAGGAAAAATCTTCTTCTCTACCAGAAATCGCGGTTGGAATCGATATTGGCACTTCCCAATGCAGTGTTGCAGTTTGGAGTGGCTCTCAAGTGGAACTCATCAGAAACACTCGTAACCAAAAGCTGATCGTTAAATGCGTTACTTTCAAAGACGAGATTCCAGCTGGAGGAGTAACCAACCAGCTCACTCCACGAAGTGCGAGATGTTGTCCGGAGCTGCAATCTTCAATATGAAACGTCTGGTTGGAAGAGTTGATACGGACCCCGTGGTTCATGCGAGCAGAAGTCTTCCCTTTCTGGTCCAAACCTTAGATATTGGTGTTAGGCCGTTTGTTGCTGCTCTTGTGAAGAACGTGTGGAGATCGACTACTCCGGAAGAAGTTCTTGTCATATTTCTCATCGAACTAAGAGCAGTGGCTGAGCTTCGGTTAAAACGTCCAGTACGTACGGTTGTGTTGACCGTTCCGGTCTCATTTAGTCGGTTCCAAATGACCTTAATCGAGCGAGCTTGTGCTATGGCTGGTCTTCAAGTTCTGAGGTTGATGCGGAACCTACATGATTGCCTTGTTGTATGCTCAGCAACAGCAACAGAATTTACACGACAAAATGGGGAGCGGTAGTGAAAAAATCGCGGTTATTTTCAATATGGGTGCTGGATTTTGCGATGTGGCTGTCTCTCGCCCCGCGGCGGAGGCGTTCGCAGATAAAAGCCGTGGCTGGAAGTGCGTTAGGAGGTGAAGACATACTTCTAAACACGATGCGCCACCTCTTTCCCTATATGGACACTCACTTCTCGACCCGTGGAATTGAAGAGATCACGAAAATGGGGTTGCTTCGCGTTGCCACACAAGACGCTATCCACAAACTCTCGTGGCAATCGAGTGTTCAAGTTGATGTAGATTTGGGAAACGGGACTAAAATATGCAAGGTTCTCGATGTTGATGAGTTCGAGGAGGTGAATCGGGAGATATTCGAGAAATGTGAGAGCCTAATCAAACAATGCTTACGCAACTCGAAGGTTGAGGTAGACGATATAAGTGATGTAATTCTTGTAGGCGGTTGCTCAAAAATCCCAAAGCTTCGAAAGATTGTTGCTGATGTCTGTAAAAAGGATCTGTACATGGGGATCAACCCGTTCGAGGCTGCAGTTCGAGGGGCAGCTCTGGAAGGTGCAGTAGCTTCCGGAGTTAATGACCCGTTTGGGAGTTTAGACCTTTTGACAATACAAGTAACCCCCCTGAGCATTGGAATCAGGGCAGACGGAAACAGCTTTATACCGATCATACACCAAAACACAACAATGCCCGTTAGACGGGACATGATCTTCACGACCGTGCACGATAACCAAGTTGAGGCTCTGATCTTTGTATATGAGGGAGACGATAAAGCGGTGGAAAAGAATCATCTGTTGGGCTATTTTAAGATCATGGGGATACCACGAGCTCCAAAAGGCTTACCGGACATTAATGTGTGTTTGGACATCGACGCATCGAATGTTCTGAGGGTTTTTGCTGGTGTTATAATGCCTGGGGGGCCAAATCCTGTGGGTCCCGTTATGGAGGTTAAAATGCCAACGGTTGTCGACGGTCATTGTTGGTGTACTGACGCGCTGAATAGGACTTACGGGTCGAGTTTGGATTTGGTTACGGTGCAGAAAAAAGGTGTTCGTTGAGACGCGGTTTGAGTGCAACTTTTCTGATAATAAAGTTTCTTGTTGTGTAGATTTGGTCTTAGCTTTTTAATGTGCAGTGATAGAATAATGTTGGTTTAGCCTTCAGGCTTCAAGTAGAACATGTAGTTCTTTGGAGGTTAACCTTGTTATAGGATGTTGTGTTTTTGTTGAATAATCTGTGGTATTTTCATGTTTGTTTCGTTTCTGTGAATCATGTGTTTGTGTTATGGATTATGGTGTTGCTTAAATTCAAATGGACTTCAATCTTTAGAGGGAATAAATTGCATTTTCTGGTAAAAAAAATATATGTGCATCAGTACTTTGAAGTTTGATCCAATTTTGACTAATTTTAATAGATCATAGGAACAAAAAGTCAAAAAGAAAAAAGGGAATGAAGAAAAATTGCTCTGCTGTGAAGCGGGGTGCAAATGTGTCAAGCCGACTCGCGAGCTTGTGCTTGACTCATAAGATCGAAATTGACTAGAGCATAGTCGAGTCAAGTTCGAGCTACTCAAGTAGCTATCGAGTTCGAGCTCATAAATACTCAGCTCGATAAGCTTGAGAGCCTAATCGAATTATGCCATTGATTTTACTAAATATACATATTTATATTTTATATTTATTTTTATAAAATTATACAGGTAATCGAGTTGAGCTCGAGTATATCGAGTTTCTTCTTGAGCCAAGCTCTAGCTTAAAAAATTGGGCTCAACAGAGTTCAAATCGAGTTTCGAGCTTCGAGTATACTAATCCAGTTGAATTCGAACTCAGCACTGCTCAACTCGACTCGGCTAGTTTACACTCCTAAGTGGGGCTCCCGCTGGTGGACAGTGGGTTTTGATCCGCCATATTAGTCGATTCTTCATCGAATACCGAGTTATTAAAAAAAGAAAACTCAGCCAAGTATTTCAAATTATTATGTACTAACATTCTAACAATTTAGCATTTAGAAGTCCCTCGCACCCAGGGTGCCCAAAAAATGACAAGTAATTATTACCATACAAGTAGCAAGTCATTACTCGTGTCATGTTCGTTAGTATTAAATATTCAGGGCCTGAATAATAACTCCCACTTCCACTTTCTTGTTTTTTCTTGTCTTTTCCTTTTGCCCTTTACCTTTTAACCATGACTTCTGGTGTAAATGCCACAAACATAATGGACGATGTAATGATATTCCTGCTACCCCCATTCTACTTTTTGATAACTCGGTATTTCGGCCCAAAAATCGGTTAATTGGTTGGGGGATCAAAACTCACCATCCACTAACGATGACCCCACTTATGGACTAATTTATTTCAAGAATTGATCGCATCTAAAGGGTTTTGAACCTAAGATTTAAAGAAGAACATACTTCTAAGTTTCAAGCCTACACCACTTGACCAACCATAGGGGTTCCCCCGGTCTTACGACTACACCTAAAAATCAAATGTGGTTATTCAATGTTTGGCTTGAACTTGATAAAAAAATAAGGTTAAATATAAAATTTGAACCTTAATAATATTTCAAAATAATATTGAACAAAGGTTTGTTAGGCTCGACTTGATTCAAGAGCCCTATTTAGTACACATATTACACATACATTATGTAATTTATACAAAAAATTGTGTGTACAAAAGAGGCAATAGATGAATCTAATTCAATTGCATCCACAAAATGCAGCATGGAATAGTAATCATGCTTGTAAGATAAGATCAATCCATAGGAAGAAAAGTAGATTTTGTATCATAAAATATATATCTGTGTCCCTTTCCAAGCAAAACTTTCTCCTTTCACCCTTTCCTTTTGTTACAAAATCTAAATCTTAAAAAAATCAAGAAAGGGGAAATACCAATCTAAAATATATGTGTAATAATAATACATGTCCATTTTCTTCAAGATAGTGAGAAATAGATCCGTCCTTCAGAAACTAATCAGTAATCACCACCTCAAAAACTAGTTAGTGCCTTTTCTTTTCTATTTTACTATATTTCAATCTAGTATTTCACTTCACCAGTGCACATTACGTGAAATAAAACACGAGATTTAAAGTCCAAAGTTAAAAAAAAAAAAAAAAAGTAGGTCTCTGATAAAACTTGTTCATAGTATGAAATTTATACCACTACAGTTACAAACTAATACTATCTACACTTATCAATCGATACCAGTACACTTGTAAACTGAGATCATAGTATTAAATTGTCATAGGTACTAGTTTATAAGAATAGTAGTATCACTTTATAAGTGTAATGGTATCAGTTTCATACCGTAAACAAGTTTTACTGTGGAAAAAAAAATAGACACTAAAGGATGATTAGGAGGTGAAAAGTATTTAAAACAATGAGTTTAGTTGAACAAGACATCTTATTATCATAATTAAAATGGTGCCAAATTATGCATCTAAAGTGGCCTCTCAACCCATCTGGCATACAAACTTTACAGTTGGCATCAAGAACATGATAGACTATCTCTTGCTCTTTGTCTAACAATGAACCAAATTTCTGAATCAAATTTCTTCAAAACAAAATGAACAATCAAGAATCAGATCCATGAAACTATGGATCAAATCATTCCAACTCATCAATCAAAACACTATAATCACATCTTTGATCAGAAAAATAACAAGAAATCAGTTACCAAAACTGAAAAAATCATATCATATCATATCATATCATTCATTCATTCATTCTTCCAAGCATACAACAACAAAGAGAAGCCATGACCTGATAAATCATCCCTCCTCAGCTTCTCCGAGCAGCTCCAATCGAAATCACAGCTCGTAGATGAGCTTCCCCACATCTTCTCCGCGGATAGACACGTCCGAAACATGAAAACAGCGTTCCCTAAAGAACCAAACAACCAATTGTAAACGTCCCAAAACACCTCAACTGGCAATCCATCCACCAAGATGGTGTAATTCCCGCGAAATTTCCACTGCAGATGCTTCACTTGCATAACCGTTTTGGCGTCCACACGAACCACAAGGGCTGGATCGTCATTATCGCAACTGCACTCGATTTTGAGGTCATGAACTTGGCCATCACCACAAAATTGAGCCTTAGTGGAAAACACCCTTTTTCCTACAATATGTTCCCTTTTGGAAATGAAATTAGGGCTAGAAATTGAAGCAATCCCCCCTGTTTTCTTGAATGCTTCTTTCCTCAAATCTCCAACTAACAAAACCATATTCCCTTTCAACACAATAGCTATGTAATAACCCTCTAACGGCTCCGACCCGGATCCGAATTTGGCCATAGAGAGATCCCAAAATAGCTCTAGTTTATAACTTGAATTTAGTTCCACAATTTTGGACCCTTTCCTTTTTGAGAACAGAGAGGGTTTCACATCGACTTTACATAAGCATTGATTGGATGCATCGTCTATTTCAACACTAAGGCATTGCCCCATCAAATTCTTGCTCCAAATAATGCTGATTAAACACGATTTTCCCAGCAATTTGCACTTATATACACATGTGATTGAATTCTGAGGCGATTTGGTACCACCAGCGTTTGTACAAGATGCATCAGCAACTTGTACTCCATTCTCCCCAAAACAAGAAGGAAAATCCCTCATCTTTTCTTTTTTTCAAACAAAAAAACCCTAGATTCTTCTCACACAAAAGCAAAAATCCAATCTTTATCCATCATTTTGAACAATACAAGAAAAAAAACGACATGGGCAGGTGAGAAATTACCAGAAATTGAATCTTGCAAGCTGAAATCAAGAACCCATCTCCTTAAAGTTGGAAAAAAACGCCAGAAATTGAATTTTGGAAGATGAAATCAAGAACCCATCTCAAGAACTCGAGTTTTGTTGTACAATGAATAATGTGAGATGATGAAACGACAAGTGAAGTTTTAGATTTAAGGGCAAATTTTGCGGGGTGTGTAAGAAAGAAATCAGAAGGGGGTAGAATCAGAGTCAGTGAATTTTTCTTGTTTTTTGCTTATACAGAAGACCATAACCAAAGGTTTGAATTTTCGCTATCAACTTTGCTTGAATAACAGAGAAAATAATGGTCACATGCTAAAGTGCTGTAACAGCTTGCATTGGAATATTAAAAATGGGGGTGCAAAAAACAGAAAATGTGAAAATGACAAACAAAAATGGAGTATTTGAAATGTTTTTAAAAATGAAAAACAGGAAAGATTCCTCTCTCTGTGATAGGTCTTCTTTTCATCATAATGTTACCAGTTAATATCTGTAAAGTGGAGCTATGTTAATTACCAAAGGGGAAAAAAAGTTTTAGAGATGAGGTTTTTTTCATACAATTTAAATCTTTATCAAGATTTTTTGGAATAAGATTTTCATAATTGGTGTTTCACTTTATATTTCATAATATAAATGGATGATACGTGAAATAATAAAAAAATTCAACGAATTATCATATTTTAGGTTCATGTGTTAAAAATATGAAATTTGTTTATAGTGTGAAATTTATACAATTACACTGATAAATTAATATTACTACACTTAACAAGTAATATCATTACATTTATAAACTAAATTCATAGTATTAAATGCTAGTGATATTAATTTATAAGAGAATTGGTATCAGTTTCATACCATGAACAAGTTTTACGGGAGAGTTTGTGTTTTAATTGATCTTGGATAATTTCTCGAGTGGCTCTCATGTGTACCAGGTGCACCGTGTACTCCATAATGTATTTTAGAACCATGCAACTTGTTGCACTGAAATATGTAATTTATTTACAATAAACCATGCAATTTATTTCTCATTTACATATTAATAATTTACTTTATTAACTCGCAATAAATTACATAATTTTAAAATCTGTTTATAAAGTCTTGATGGTTGGTGCAGTCTTCTTCAGCCTAGTTTGTCACTGACTCGACTTTATCAAAATCCTAATGGGAATGAATATTAGAAAGTTTTGCATTCTTTTGACATGTTGGATTTTGAGATTTTCTTTTTTATATCGGGTGTTCAATATTTTTTTCGATTCACTTTTAAATAACTTTAAGAATATTTCACATGGATTAAGACATCAAATATAAACAACAATAAATGTATAGTGTGGTTGTGTTGCCCTTTTATTTATATATTCCTAGTTAATACTATATATTATCACAAAAAATAAGCAACAAAATAAAATTGAAATCGGATTGATCCTTTAATTTTTTTTTGGGTAAACGGTTAAAGTGGACAGAATTGAAATATGTAATAGGAGTAATATTTATTTTGCTTCCCTTATGTAACAATAAAGCAATTTATTTATATTGCTTTTAGTTTCACCAAAGATTCATCAAATCCAGGGTAGCTAGTGGGATTTCCCGTAATTATTGGTTGAGAAAGACAAAGTTAAAAATATTAAATTAAAAAGTGAAAATGTTGAAATCAAGAGGCCTTTTTTTTTTTTTTTATCTTTTGTGATATGAGTGTAACTAACACAAGCAACTGCAGGCAGGCAACAGAATTATGTGAAAAAATATTAGTACTACTTTTGTGCAAAGTGGGATCCAAGGGAGAAAAAAGGATGATTTTTTTGGGAACTAATGTTCATAATATTACGGTCAAAAAGATTTATACAACTATACTAATGTTCTTGATTTGATTCCCGCTTAAAAGCAACTCCATTAAATATTATGCATAATTAACATTATTCAATGACACATTGAGAAGAACTAATATTGTTCAATTAATATCATCTTATAATATAGCTAATACCATTCAAAATCACATTGTACGAGTAGTGTATAGAAGTCTATCATCTCTTTACTCCTCAAGTATTAATATCATTTTTTAGAATTTGTGGATTCTGAACCTATTGCCGCTATAAGGAAAATTTTGGGGCTGATTTGGCAATGCACCATTTGAAAGATATGGAAGTTCAGAAATAGTGTGATCTTCAAGGATAATTGTTACACTCTTAATAAGTTGATTGATGGTGTCAAATTTATTGCGTGGAAGTGGACTTGTTCCTATTATCCATTATCTTTTATCGTTAAGGCGCACTTGTGGAATTGTGATCAGTTAGTTTATTGTATGTCTAAACTGTACGTAATTTGGGTTGTCGAGCCTTTATTGTGTGTGAAATAATTACTCTTCTGACAAAACGAGTAACGACGGATAGTATCCTTCAAGCCTGTCTTAATTTTGCTTTTTCCTCAATTTTGCGACTACATTCCTCTAATTTGTCACTGAATATTTAATTTTAAAAAAAAATGGAGGTCTTTCACACAAGTTCTCTATTTTCCTCACCACACTTTTCAGAATTTGGAAAAGAAAAATGATTTTACGTTTGGCGTGAGAGATCCAACCAACTTATAACATAATTGCAATGATGTGACTCCATTTGTAAAATAAAGCAGAATTCAACCAGAATTAATCATTTCAAAGGTCAAAAAGTGTATACGTGAGGCAATACATACCCACAATATGGAATAATGTTTTGGATTATCTAACCCACCTCCAGACAAATCACAACCATCTTTTTTTCTTAATAAAAATAAAGGTTTCAAGTGAAAAATATTATTTTAATATAGTATATATGTACTAGCTTAAATCATCATAAATCCCAAAATGTTTGTGGCCAACAGGAAAAGTGTAAGAAATGAAAGCACGTAGCTTTTTAGCCATTTTGCTATGATATTTCGCTCTTTAATTAATCTTTTTGCCCAATTTATTAGCATTTTTTTAAATATGATTGTGATTTACTTTCACTAGTTTTTTACTTTAAACAAATACATCACGTAGTATCAAACTAGATATGATTTTTTTTTAATTATTATTATAACCCCTTTACTTTACTCCGATGTGATGAATGACCGAATTCATAGTGATACTGATTTAGATAGTAATACTCTAACCACTTGAGGTATTTCACTTCGTCTTACATATGAACTTTTTAATTTAATGCAAACAAAAGAAAAACAAAATATAATGCAAAAAAACATTAAAAAGAGAAAATAACTTTTTAAAAAAGAGTAGGTGCATCTGGGTGCACCGTGCACTCATAGTGCATTTTAGAATAGTACAACTTGTCATAAGGATAAATGCAACTTGTTTACACTGAACTGTGCAACTATTTTTCCATAATAATAGTTGCACGGTTCAGTGTAAATAAATTGCATATTTTAATATAATAAGTTGTATGGTTCTAACATACACTATAAGTGTGCGATACATTTGATCCATTTTGACAGGTCTAATTTATAAAATGTTTTTTGTATGTTGCGTGCGTAAGTGAGAAGTGTGAGAAGCCCAACGGGCCCTGGCCCATTTTGAGGTCTAATTAAATCCATCCACACACCGGTAACTAAAAACATGTGCAGAGCCTATGAATAATGTTCATTGGGCCCATTACTAGGCTACATCTCTAATATTGGGCCATCTAGCTAGTTCGATTTAAGAAACTACTATGAATATTATTGGGCCACATAGCCAAGATCAACTCAATTATTTGAACAAATATCCAGTTTGAATTGGGCCACATTCCTAGTCAGCCCAACTGATTGAACAAATACCCAGTCTTATTTAGGGAAGTAATATGAACATAATTACCACCAACAAAAAGTTTTTCAACAATATAAGAGCATTTCCCTCAAAGAAAAAATATATAAAAACTCACAAAATTAGAAATAGGGTTCTGCGTGAAGTATGGATAACTCAAGTGGTTAGAGCTCCACCACCTGAGATCTTGAGGTCCTGGGTTCGAGACACGGAGAGAGAATATTTTATTCCCTCTCGTGGTAATCTCCCTTTGCGAGGTGGTTGTCCTCCTCTTGTTGGGTTGCGGTTCCGAGTTGCAGTTTCAAGTGGTCCCCCACTTGTGGTGATTGTGGTTCGGTCTACAGTGAGATGAAATGATATTGTCATGTGCCCGTTGGTAGAAGGGATTATTGTAATTGATTATGTTAGGAAACTATCGTAATTGATTGTCTTAAAAAAAAAAAAAACTATTACTAATCATAAGTGATCACGACATAGTAATTAAATTCAAGAAGTCAATAGAACTTCAAATAATGTTTCTCCTGTATGTTAATACTTAAAATTATAGAACCTTTATCAGTTTAGTACAAAAATAAAGGTTAACTATGAATTCGAGACTTAAAATATAAAACCAGAAATGCTCAGTTAATTAAAAGCCCACAACTAATACTATCACTTTATCATTGTGAATAAAAATTTTCTCAACAATTGTTAAAAAAGATTTTAAAAAGAAAAACAAAAAAGACCCACATGGCATTGTTTTAACTGGATGTCACAGCCTACAGCACTAAGATTCGAAGAAAACCTAGTAGGCAGTAGCTACTAGCTAGGTATCCAAACTTAAATTATAGGTTCCTCAATTTTGTCATTTGAATCGAATATGAGGTGGTAGTATATATTGCAATTAATTATTTGATTTCATTAAAACTAAACAACCGCCCAAAATAAAACTTGTGAAAAAAATATCTAAACTCCATATGTGTGTGTTGCATTGTGTCCAAGATGATGGGCCAGCGGAAATTTATAAAAAATCCAATCGATTCAAAGTTTCAATACTATATCAATATTGTATCGAATTTAGGCATAGGAAAAATACTTATTAATATTATATTGAAGTTTCAATATACGGAATATTTTAATGGTATTAACATACTGTCAACTGTGGATAGCTCAAGTGGTTAGAGTTCTATCACCTGAAACTTTGAGGTCCCGGGTTCGAGACACGGAGAGGGAATATTATTCACTATTGTGGTGGTCCCCCTCTTGTGGGGTGGTGTTCCTTCTGTTGATGGGTTGTGGTTCCGGTTGCGGAGGGGTGGTCCCCCTGTTGTTGGGTTGCGGTGCGGTTGCGGTTTCGAGTTGCGGTTTCGGGTGGTCCCCCTCTTGTGGTGATTGCGATTTCGGTCTACAGCGAGATGAAATGATGTTGTCATGTGCCCGGTGGTAGAAGGAATTATTATAATTGATTATATTAGAAAACTATAGTAATTGATTGTCTTTGGAAAAAAATGGTATTAACATCCTGAAATACTAAAGTTCTCTTTGGATGTGCTTAATGTTACAGTCCCTTAAGTTATTTCAAATTCTCAATATACCGAAAAATTGGTATTAATTGATATTTTCGCTTTAATAAATGTGATATATCTAATTTCTGGTACTCTTTTTACCTCTAATAAAAACTAGAGTTGGTATGCTGTGAAACTTGTTCAACGTGAAACTGGTTTTTTTTTAAAGACATACTCTTTAGTAATAAAAGTCACACTCTTTAGTATTATAAGTCACACCCTTTAGTTATCACTACAACACTCTTTGCTATAATATAAGCCACACCCTTCACTTTTATGAGTTGTTGTACCCGATTTTTGTTCACCGGCGAACAAGCAACAAATAACAAGAATGACCGATCAAAGCAATTAATAAAGCAATAAAGAACACCGTGTTTGTTTACCCAATTCGTCTACGAATAAGACTACGTCTAGGGGCGACCAAGCCAGGAGTATTTTACTGTATATTTTCTGCCTAGGACTCTAAAAGCTCGATCCTTTACAATGTACAATACAAGTTATATTTATAGACGCAGAATTAGGGTTGCAGTCTTCGTGGGCTTCACCTCACGGGCCAACCTAGGGTTTCAGCCGCCAGGCTAGGGTTTCCTTTCTTGTCCCGCAAGTCGCGCTTCCAGATACACTTACCCTGATTATGACCCGTGAAATCCGCCTCACTGACTACCCGAATCTCTTCCATATTTATCTTCACCCGACCTCGAGGCCGGGTCGGTTCCGACCTCCACGTCCTCCTAAGCCGCCTCGCGACTTCACTGCTTTCCCAAGCCGCTCACATGACCTGTGTATCTTCTCAAGTTGCCAGCGACTTACCGATCACTTGAAGTCGCCTCAAGTCCTGCTTTGACTGGGTAAAGTTGGATGACATGTTAGCCGTAAAGTGGCCAACTCCGGACCTTATTCAGGTCGAATTATTTCCTGCTACAACAATTTCCCCTCAAGACGAGGTCGCAAGCTCGCTTTTGGGCCTTGCCTTGAACCGTTGATGTTTACCGACTTGCGGCAAGTCGGCCTCGGGATATGTACCCGAGTTGAATATTCGTCCTTGGGGAGAAATACAGTTGTCTCAAATTTCCGGAATCGGCGTGACGTGTGACAAAATCGCAATGATGGCATAGCAGGCTGGCGATGTCACACGCCGCGAGCTCGCCCAACCAAAAATCGCGTGTCAACCACGCGTTATCGTGCTACTTCAATTTCTTCGGGGGGCTTCGAGAGTTCGAATTTGCACTTCGGCCCCCCTTTTCTCTATAAATAAAGCCGGGTTTTTGACGTTAAACCCTTCTTCCTTCTCCGCTCTCAAACCCTAGTATCTTCAAAGCACTTGCATCCAGTTTTCCAGTGAATTTCCGAGTTCAAACTAACCGTAGGTAATCCCTCCGTTTCCAATTCTACACCGATGGCGTCCAGTTCCCATTCCATTCCCGCGCCTCCCCCATTCTCGATTTCATCTTCATCGACGACGACAACACTGCCATTGCCGAACTTTACTGCCGCTAGTGTGGAGGTGCCCCTGACCGTTGGTGCCTCGGGCGCCGATCGGGATGACGGGGGAGATGACGATGACCAATTCCTGGTGGAGTTGGACGAAATCATCCACCTCCCCATCTTGGAACCTAGCCCTCGTCGTGCGGCCACGCCGGAGAGGATGGAGGAATCCGGGCCTTTTGACCTGGCCCGAAGATATGGGGCTTCGAACGGGTCTTCGATTCTGGCTTCGTATAAAGCCGAGCTCCGTACAAAGCTGACGACGAAGCCACGAAGTCGGTCAAGTTGGGATTTAATGGCGTCGCTCGGAAAAAGCAGTCGATCTTGTCCGACAAAGTATGTCGCTCCCCCATCCACTGTATAAGGTGCCGGGATGTACATTTCTCTGGAGGCGACCTCAGGAAGTGCCGACCAATACGCCGCCGGGATTATCATGATAAAATGAGCACGATGGAGCGGATTAGGTTTCCCCTTCACCCGGCCATCTCTCACTTCTTAAGCGCCTGGAATCGAGCTTTGATCAGATCACTCCCCAATAGTTGGAGTTACATTCTCTCCACCATGGCCGTGCTTTCGAGGCGGGGCCAGACTCTACCGATTCTTAGAACAAGCGAGTTGGCTTTCGTGATGAGGCCCATCGCCCAAGCCGGCGGCTATAACGTCGTGAGCTCATGAGCGGGATCCCAAACAAGGTCGAAGGCTGGCATAACAAGTGGTGGTTAAATCGGGCGTGGGAATCTGGGACCCTCGAGTATTCTTGCGATACGTTCCAACCGACTTCTGTGACCAGGTCATTTCATGGTATGTTTTATATTTCCCGACTTCGAGGTTTGTACTGATCTAATTCTCCTCTTTTTTGCAGTCTTCACACCTGCTGCCACCGACCTCTACTGGGATTTCCTAGAGGCCTTCAATCTCATTCACAACACGCCCGGGAGCTCGCTAGCCCATTTCCCCCCTCGATCTTAGTCTTAAGCGTGTGCTTGATGATTTTGTTCACGGCCGACCTGGCCGTTTGACTGGGGGTGGTATGGGGTTGAAAATAACTTCGTGATCTTCCACTCTTTGAAAAAAACATCTATCTCGATACCATCAAACTGTTTCCCATTATCCGATATGATCGCCTGAGGTAGCTCGAACCTGCAGATAATGTTTCGCCATATAAATTTGATGACATGATCCTGGTCTATGGTCGCCAGCGCCTCAGCCTCGGCCCATTTTGTGAAGTAATCTACTGCTACCAGGGCATATTTTACCGAACTTGGGGCCGTTGGGAGTGGCCCAATGATGTCTATCCCCGCCAAAAAGGCGGGGCCGAGGATACTCTTGAGTTCCTCCGGTGCGACCTTGATGGAAGGAGCATAGATCTGACATTTGTGGCATTTGCGGGCGAAGGTAGTAGCATCGACCCTTAGGGTTGGCCAAAAATACCCCTATCTTATGGTCTTATGGGCCAGCGACTCCCCCCAGCGTGGTTTCTGCATTCCCCTTCGTGTATTTCTCGCAGGATGGTTTGACCTTGTTCCGGTGTGATACATCGAAGTAGGGGCATGCTGAACCCTCGCTTGTATAACTCCCCGCTGATCAGTGTGTATCGTGCGGCTCGTAGTTGTAACTGCCGAGCTTGGACGCGATCAGTTGGCAGGCCGCTTATCAAATATTCCATGATGGGTGTCATCCACTTTGACGCCGGGACTTCCAATGTTGTTACCCTTTCTTGCGCGGTGGATGGGTGGGAAAGTGTCGTGATGGTGACATCCTTCATGTCCGGTGATCCTTCGGAGGTCGCCAGCCTAGCTAAAGCATCGGCTCGCGAGTTATGCTCTCTCGGTATCAACTTGACATGGACTTGTGTGAACTTCAGGCATAATGTTTTTACGACTTCCTGATAGGCCGCCATTCTATCGTCCCGAGCCTCGTATTCCCCCGAAACTTGACAGACTATGAGCTAGGAGTCGGTATGGACTTGTAACCTCTTGACACCCATGGTTGTTGCCATTTCCAAGTCGTTGATGAGCGCCTCATATTCGGCCTCATTATTTATCGCGGGAAACTCAAAGGTAGTGGCATTCTGGAATGAGACACCACCCGGGCTCGTCAACACTAGACCAACTCCCGACTTGTGAGAGGTCGCCGATCCATCTACGAATAACTCCCATGGTGGGCTGCCCGAACACCCGGCCTCAGAAGGGAATGTGAGCTCGACGATGGGGGCACCCCGAAATGTGAAAGAGGTTCAGAAACTCACGGGATGCCTGACTGCACTAAGCAGATTCATCTCCCCTATGGGGGACAAATGCAAGCCGATGTTCGACATGATCCGTAAGAAAGTGAAGTTCGAATGGACGCCTGAGAGCCAGGATGCTTTTGAAAAAATCAAAACCTACCTGGCAGATGTGAGCATCTTATCCAAACATGTCCCAGGAGAGAAGTTGTTCTTATATCTTGCGGCGAGATGGTTTGAGTGCAAGATCTTGGTCCGAAGCGAGAGGGCGGATCCACCTACCCATTTATTTTCGTCGGCCCGGACGAATCGAGGACGAACAACGTTATCCATCGTTAGAGAAGCTGGCTTATGTATTAGTCATGAGTGTGAGGAAGCTGAGACCGTACTTTTTCAATCACCACGTCGAGGTACTCATTTCCCTACCATTGAGGAACGTACTCCACCGACCAGACACATCAAACCGGTATCTCAAGAGGTCCATTTACGGACTCAAACAGGCATCCAGAGCTTGGAACCAATATTTTGATCATGTTATGAAGTCTTATGGGTTTGATCAAAACGAGTTTGAAAGTTGTGTGTATAAAAAGCGTGTCGGAACTGCATTGGTATTCTTAGTACTGTACGTAGATCACATTGTGATCATCGGGAACGATGTGAAGGTGTGATCGGGGCGTAAGAGGCATGTTTTTCAAAACAGTTTGATATGAAAGACTTAGGGAAAACCGGACACATCCTTGGGATCAAGATCACAAGAAAAGGATGGTCGGGTTATCGCAAGTTTCATACATAGACCTTTGTTTTTAAACGATTCAACATCTGAGATTCCAAAAAAGGATTCGTTACCTTTTCGGACTTGGAATCCATCTATCCAAAAAATGTTCCCTAAGGCGAAAAGGAGATAGATGACATGAAAGGTATTCCTTGTGCTTCCGGTGTAGGAAACCTTTTGTATGCAATGTTGTGTCTGAGACCGGATATATGCTTTGCCGTAGGCATGGTATGAAGATATCGAGTAACCCGGAAAGCGAATTATGCTGACGATTAAAAACATTATGAAGTATCTGAAAAGAACTTCGGGATAGAATGTTGATTTATCGATTAGATACTCCAATCCCCATCAATTTACCACGGACTCGGTTTCCAATCGGATATAGATTCGAAAATTATCTCGCCTCGATTAGTGTGTTTCCATTTTGGGAAGTGTAGCCCATCAAATGGGCGAGTGTGAAGCAAATGCATCACCGACTCAACCATGGGACTCGGGTAAGTAAACAGCTTGTGAAGCGATGAAAAGAACCGATTGGGCTCTAGATCTTCTTAGTGGACTTGGATGGTGTTACGAATTTGTCTGCAGCAATATCTGCTCTAGGGGCGGGTTGCAAATTCAAGAGAACCAAGAGTCCACAGTCAAACAAACACATTAAAGGAAAGACATCTTATCTGAGAAATCGTTAAGAGAGGAGATATAGATGTGACAAAGATAGGCGTCTAAGACAACCTAGCGAGATCCATTCACAAAAGCGTCTGCCTCCCGAATACATTCGAGAGACATGTGAGTGGAATGGGTGTCAAGACCGTTGTCAATCTGCTTTGAGTATAAGTGGGAGAAATTATTAGGTTAGGTGTAGGTGACATTAGATGTCACGGACTACTCGAGCGTGTTGTAGTATACTTAAAAGCGGACTTTGAGTATAAGTGGGAGATTGTTGGGATTATCTTTGAAAAGTATGCTTTTTACTTTGTATAATCGGCTTTTTTTCGGACTTATTTACTTTGAAATAAATTGTTTATCACTGATGCTTTAAATATGATTGAATGTTATATATATTTCTTTGCATAAGCTTTTTCAATAATTAAATGCGTGTTACATCTTGTAGTTAATTTAGTGATACCCGATCACGAAGATTAAATTAACGATCCCTTGTAACTATAAATACGCCCATTCACGACCTAGATGGAAATGAACAACCATCGCGAAAGGTTGAGGTGTAAGGCTCGGATTGGTTTGTCTTGACCAAGAGATTACACTAGTGCATGACCGGATCTTTTGTTGAATAGGACCTCTGAGGAGGATAAATTCTTGAACCCGAACAAGGAAGAATTAGACCTCGATGGTTCATTGTTTCTTAACCTTCGTCCCTTAAATAGGATCACGTGGGATTGGTAACTATTGCTTTGACTTATCATGGGTAGCGAATCGGAGAGATTCAATACTTTTTATCTTGGGCAATATTATTGGTCACATGTGATTGCTAAGATTTAATCTGAAGAATCTCGTGTGCAAAATACGCTTTTGATTTGCCCCCTGGGAGGTTCATAAGTTTTATCATACCAAATCTTGCAAGTGGAATTAGTTTCGGTATGGATAATAATGTTGAACCGTTCAATCGACCAAGGACAAAAGATATTAATTAACGAAAGCTATTTCAATGGCTTGAATTAATTAATGGGCTAGATAATCTTAAACCACGGGAAATAATGGCCAGGGAGCCATATTGATTTGTAATATGGGTTAAGATGGATAGTCTGATAATAATTATGTAGTGGGATTAATTAATATTTATGGGCTTGAATTATATTGTGGCTCAATATTAGATATTCAAGATCCATTAGAATGTCAATCTTAATTCTCCTAAAAGGCCCCACTGAGTAGCCCAACATATAGTCCAATAACCTGAAAAGGTGATTAAAATAAAATAAATATTGTTGCTTAATATTTCTCTAATTATTTTTAAATTATGGATAAAAGGGAGAAAGATTTTCTTTGAATTTTGTTATGGAATGAAGATATGTATTCTTGGAATACAAGATTATCTCATTAAATTCAAGAAATCTCCCACTTGGTTATTCATTAAGAAATTTCAAAATTTTTGGAAATATAGTGGACAAGAAAGATTTTCTTGATTTTCTTGAAAAGATATTATGGAAGATATGTATTTCTTGAAATACAAGAATATCTCATAAATTCAAGAAGATCCAAATCTTGGATTCTTGCATCACTTATTTTTCGAAAATTATCCATAAAATAGGGGAGGTGGATTTTTGTGGAATATTTTAATTATGGGAAAAAGAATATATGTGATATATTCAAGATTTCTTGGTGACCAAGAAAAGTCTTTTCCCACATTGGAAAAACACAAAAAAATTCGTTCACCCCTCTCCTATATATAGGGGATGATTAGTTCATTCCCAAGTACAATTCCATGTGCTGGAAATATTAGCAAATCCACAAAAGTGGTGCAACAAAGTTTATTTTTTCCTTTTGTTAATTGTTCGCGAGTATCCTTCCACCGGATTGTCGAGCAAGGGCTAAGGGAATACTTGGGAAGTCCTTTTGGTTAGTCCGTCCGCGAAAGTCCTTTGCCATCCCGGAATGCAGTCCACGTAAACCCGTAGATTCATGTCGCGTGGGTTTTACGTGTGGCTTTTTATATGCATGATATATTGTTGCAATTATTATTTGAATTAATATAGGATTAATTCATGCTAGTAATAATTAATGAATTAAATTTGTATTTAAATATTCACCCCGAATAGATCTGTGCGAATCATTCCCCAACATTCCCCCCTCAGGTCGCTCGGTATTTTGGAGCCGATAATGACTTCTAGATCCGGGCGAGTTGGATCTATCTTGACTTTCTCGAGTTCTTCCCCCGAGATGGCTCTTGGGTCATCTTGTCGGGGGTCATCAATTTTGGCCTCGATTAGGAATTCTTCAGGCTCATGCCCTATTCTTGGATCGAGGTCGTTGTTGGTTCTTTTTCTGCTTGCTCTTTTCTTATTTAATTCCTCATCTTGTTCGATGTTATCTATTACAAATGTTTGTTTGATAGGTTTTGGTGCGGAATTGAAAAGAGACGAAGAGTAAATCAAACAACCTCTAGCATCAACTTGGTCGCCCTTAACAGTACCGACCAGCCCACTCTTGGTGGGAAATTTTACACAGAAGTAGAAAGTAGAGGACGCAGCCTTTAAATTCATGCTCAAAAGGCCATCCCAGGAAACCATTATAGGAGCTGGGAAGATCGACTACTAGAAAATCTAACAGCCTAGTCGCCCTAACCTCGCTTATTCGATTAAGGAGACCAACTCGTGACGGTCGAATCGTCCTGTCGGCTTCTACGGTCGCATCACCAAACCCTTTTCACGACATGGTCGCGCGGGGTGATGTGGCATCATAGTCCCCGAAAGATCCAGGTTTTCTTGAAGAGGATGTTCTTGCACCCCCATCTACGAAGTCGGCACACCGTAGTTCCCATGATATTTGCTCGATCACTTAGGGTCGACGTTTGGGTAGACCACCCGGCTTTGTCGCCTAACTCGATCGTCTTGGACTCTTTCCCCATGGCGGCGGGCGACGTCTTCTTGGCATTCTCTATCTCCCTTATCTCGGCCTTCATCTTCCGCTTGGAAGAGGAGTTCGAGGCTAGTCCCCCGACTGCCCCTAGGGGATAGAGGGTGTGTATGAAGCGTTCTCCCGTATTTTCTGGCATAGACGGGATGGGTCGCTCCCATCCCCCCACCACGGGTGTCATTCCTGCTGAGCAGCTCTCCTTCTTTGGCGACCTCTCGAACTGGTGCGCCATTACGCGAATTAAACAGCGAATTACCCAGCGAGGCCATCTTCATCTGATCTCGGTGAGGCAATAGATCTTTACACTTTGGTATAATAATGAGCACCTTTCGTGAAAGTGGCAATACTTATTGGGGTTTAGCTTGCCCTTATCCTTTACAGGGCGAGGCGGGAGGAGTAATTCCCGCTCTCGGATCTGGGTGAAGATATATCCGGGCATCATGTACAGTGCGTCCATCAGCTTCACCGGAATGTTGTTTTCAAAAGGCTTGAAACTTCCAGGTGGCTTGTACTGTGTGGCGGCCTTCTTGGAACTCTTCTTGGGCTCAGCGACCTCCTTAGCATCAGAGAGCCGAGATTCCATTAGTTCCGCCGTATGAACCAGGTCGCTAGCTCGCCTCCGGAAGTCGGTGTAGCTAGTCGGATAGTCGGCCGTCATCTTGTACTTGAGTTTAGTCCCGCTTCTGGGCGGAGCCGCCCCAGCCGATTTGCCTCATCCCCAATGGGATCTCCCTCCAAGATCGGTTGTCGATCCTCTCAATATAGGACCCGACCCAGGACTCCGTATCACCTATTTGGGTGTTCATCGACATTGGTAGTCGCCGGTCGGTGTGCAGGCGATAAAGTGCGTCAAACGGTAGCCAGTACATTAAAGTGTCCATTGACAAGGGTGGCCGGGAGGTAAACCATTGATGAGCTTGATCGCTCAAGGTCAAAGAAAAAATTGGCATTTAAATCGCATCGGTTGCACCATAGAGGCCGTGTCTGAGTTGTGCTTAGCCACATGGACCCTTGGTCCGTGTTCCCCTTATGGCGATCTAAAGTCGCTATGTTGATCTTCCTTTGGTAGGTGCGGAAGTGACCCGAGCTCGGCGAAATCCGGAGACGACGAAAATGATCTGTCCCCACCGGACCGTTTGATTCTCCATCGCTCCGTCATTTCTTTGGGTCCGGGTCGAGCCTACGACTGGCGTCGTTATTACCTTCATTGTCGGGGGATTGCCGAGATGCACGGTCGATCCCCTCGGCAAGTCGTTGTGGTGGAGGTTCGGTCTGAGTGTGAGTCGTGCTCCTTTTGATCGGTAGCGTCGAGGCTCAAGTGTGCCTCATCTTCAGCGATCCTTAGGGCTTTAAACCGAAAGTCGCCAAGTTAGTCGAACACGTTGTTCGACCCCGCCGACCTCTTAAGGAGCTGGCGGTTGCGAACTAAGGCATGTTTAACCGGGTCATAGGCTAGTTGGCCCGCCGAATGTCCTTTCGGGATGCTCCCTTTATTTTTCGAGGTTACGCCTCTTGGGGCGGCCTTCTTGGGCATTTGGAGGTGTTAGTTTTAGTCATCAGCAGGCGCTTTTTGAGGATGGCCATCCGCGGCCTTTGCGTTCTCGAGTCTGCACGAGTTCCGCCGGTCGATAGTGATCACCGGGCTTGTTTGGCGGCCTTGATCTTGGCGGGCTCGGGAGCTCATAGAGGCCTCGTGCCCATCCAGCGAGCGTCCAACTCATGCAGTTAAGATTGCCTTGATTGCTTGTCATCATTTGTTGATCGAAGATGAGAGCGTTTTCCTTTGAACAAATGTATTTCTCGAAATTTCTTCCCGCGAGCGGTGCCAATTGTTATACCGGTTTTGTTCACCCGGTGAACAAGCAACAAATAACAAGAATGACCCGATCAAAGCAATTAATAAAGCAATAAAAGAACACCGTGTTTGTTTACCCGGTTAAATCTAATAAGACTACATCTGGGGCGACCAAGCCGGAATATTTTCTTGTATATTTTTACGCCTAGGACTCTAAAAAAAGCTTCGATCATTTACAATGTACAATACAAGTTATATTTATAGGCCTTGAGAATTAGGGTTCGCGATCTTAATTGGGCTTCACCTCGCGGGCCAACTAGGGTTTTGGTCGCCCGGGCTAGGTTTCCCTTTCTTGTCCATAAGTCGCTTCGGATACACTTACCTGATTATGACGTGAATCCGCCTCCATGACTACCCGAATCTCTTCCATATTTATCTTCACCCGACCTCTCGGTAGGGTCGATTCATTTCTCGCGTCCTCCTAAGTTGCCTCGCGACTTCCTGCTCCCAAGCACGCTCACGTGACTGTGTAGCTTCTCAAATCGCCCGACGACTTCTGGAATCACGAAATAGCCTCAAGTCACTGCTTTGGTAGGTAAGTCGGATGACATATTAGCCGTAAAAGTGGCCACTCAGGACCTTATTCAGGTCGAATTATTTCTGCTTTACAAGCTGTTGGGGAATTTATTGCGCGGTTTATTAGGGATGAATATTTAAATACAAATTTAATTCTAACAATTATTACTAGCATGAATTAATCCTATATTAATTCAAATAATAATTCAACAACAAATCATGCATATAAACAGTTCACATAAATCCTACGATGCGAATTACTACGGGGTTTCGTGAACTAACCTCTTCTAGTGTGGCAATGGTCTCAAATGATAAAAACACACCAAAAAGTCTTCCCAAGTATTCCCTAGTCCTTGCTCGTCAATCCGGTTGGAAGGAAGCTTCATGAACAATTAACAAAGGAAAATAAAAAATTGTTGCACCACCTTTGTGGATTTACTAATTTTTCCAAAGACATGGAATTGTCCTTGGGGATGAAAGAATCATCCCTATTTATAGATGAGGGTTGGTTAAATTTTTGGTGAAAAATAATGTGGGAAAATCTTTTTCTTGATCTCCAAGAAATCTTGAATATATCTCATATATTCTTTTCTCCATAATTAAAATATTCCACAAAA
Source organism: Stenogyne calaminthoides (assembly GCA_037126765.1). NCBI lineage: Eukaryota > Viridiplantae > Streptophyta > Magnoliopsida > Lamiales > Lamiaceae > Stenogyne > Stenogyne calaminthoides. The sequence goes on along the minus strand of JBBCBC010000025.1, from coordinate 32,320,931 downwards.
ATCACAACTCCTCTTGTTATGGGATATTTCGAAATTTTAAGAAAAAAAGAAACCAAGATTTGGATCTTCTTGAATTTATGAGATATACTTGTATTGCAAGAATACATATATATCTTCCATAATATTTTTTCAAGAAAATCAAGAAAATCTTTCTCTCCCTTAATTATTCAAAATTTTCGAAAATTTCATAGTAAATAACCAAGTGGGAGATTTCTTGAATTTAATGAGATAATCTTGTATTCCAAGAATACTTATCTTCATTCCATAACAAAATTCAAAGAAAATCTTTCTCCCTCTTTTATTTACTATTTTTGAAAAATAGGAAAAATAGGCAACAAAATTTATTTTATTTTTAAACACCTTTTTCAGTTATTGGACTTTATGTGAGCTACTTGAGGGGCCTTTAGGAGAATTAAGATTGGACCTTTCAATGGATCTTGAATTATCAATATTGAGCCACAATATTATTCAAGCCCATAAATATTAATTAATCCCACTACATAATTAATATTGCACTATCCATCTTAACTCCTATTACAGTCAATACGGCTCCCGATTATTATTTCCCGTGTTTAAGATTATCTAGCCCATTAATTAATTCAAGTCACTGAAATAACTTTCCATTAATTAATATCTTTTATCCTTGGTAAAGGAACGGTTCAACATTATTATCCATACCGGAAACTAGTTCCACTTGCAAGATTTGGTATGATAAAACTTATGAACCTCCCAGGGGGGCAAATCGAACAAGCGTACTTACACACGATTCTCCGTATTAAATCTTAGCAATCACATGTGACTAATAATATTGCCCAAGATATAAAGTATTGAATCTCGTTGATTCTCTACCCGTAATAAGTCAAAGCAATAATTACTAACCACACGCGATCCTATTTAAGGGACGAAGATTAAGAAATAACGAACCACTGAGGTCTAATTCTTCCTAGTTCAGTTCTGAAGAATTTGTCCTCCTGTAGGTCCTATTCAGTGCACTAGACATGCACTAGTGTAATCTCTTGGTCAAGACAAGCCAATCTGAGCCTTACACTTCAACATTTCACGATGGATTATTCATTTCCATCTAGGTCGTGAATGGTGTACTTTTGGTTACAAGGAACTGTTAATTTAATCTTCTGTGATCTGGTATCACTAAATTAACAACAATGTAACACGTACTATTTATTGAACAATTATGCAGTAAATATATGTAACATTCGATGATATTTAAAGCATCAGTGATAAACAATTTATTTCAGTAAATAAGTCCGAAATTCAGTTTGATTATACAAAGTAAAAGCATACTTTTCAGTATAATCCCAACAACAATATGAGTAATACTCTTTATAGTAAAAAGTCACACTCTTTACAATAAAATGTCACACTCTTTAGCAATATAAGTCACACTCCTCAACCAGTTTCACCGTAAAACTTGTTCACACTATACTTTGCCTAAAAACTATTAGTTTGAAATTAATACATTTTAAGATACGGCATATTGTAATTCATAATAATAAGTAGAATTAGCTAAGATTCATTAAAACAATTAAACATATGTATCTAGCTATGAAATATTCATTATATTCTACCAAACAATTGAAGATACTGGGGATGTTTAAACAATTTTATATCTACGAAAACACTGTCTATTTGAGTGATATTAATACCATCTGTAATTACTAACTACATGTGTATATATATTATATATATAATTATTAATAATAATTTGATTTTAAACTTCAACTTGGACGAAGAGGACTAGTTCAAGTGGATAGAGCAACATCACTATATATGACATGAGGTCATGAATTCGAGTCACCGTTTGTCCGATAAAAAAAAAAAAAAAACTTTAAAGAAATGTACTAAATGTAGTGCAAGAATATCCATAATTCTTCCATGTCCCTATCAAGAATTTACACACTATATTTGCAGATTATCCATAAAAAACAAACCACAAAATACCAAATTTCAAACAGAGAAGCTGCAGTACATAAATTATCTATTACAACTTTGACATTGCTCCAGTGATCATAGAACTGAGTGAAAAAAGACTTTTTACAAACCAAAAATTCCAAAGTAAAAAAAAAAACACTATTACCAAAATAAATTTTGTCCACTTCAAACTTAACCACATACTAAAATACAAACCCTAAATCTCACAGCAGTGATCAAGAAAAAAAGAAACACAGATTTATTTAGAAAGAACCTTGATTTATTAAGGACAAATTAATAAGTGACAAAAGTATTTTTTTTAATGTCCAAGTGTGTGTTGTTTGTATGTGTGTTTGCACAACTTTGTGTGTGAAAATTTCAGTTCCCTATAGTAAGAAAACATAAATAAATAATAGTCTGCTCCAATTGACTTTTGCATACAAAAAAACAGCAAAAAAGACACATATATTCCTACCAAATACTCTGCCGTTGTTGAAACCAACATACGATTTAAAAATTTAGTCACCAGATTAGTACAATAACAAGCTTACAAGAAGAAAGGTTTTCAAACTTGAGATCAATATTATTTTTATATTGCTGTTACAAAGTCTAACTAAGGATTCAAATATATTCTTGTCAAAAAAAAAAAGGATTCAAATATATTAAATTCGTTAATTTGTGGACTAAAATACCCCTCGAAGGTTGAGCTGTCTATAAGTTTGCAAAGTTAAAAGTTACTTGTCAAATAGTACTTAGATTTATGGACTCATATGTTGTTGTTTTTTTTAATGAAATATCATATTACAAGAGATCTCGAACACTTAATTTGTACATAAAATTTAGATTATATCTTTCTTTTATAAATTTTCTTCTAATATAGGGGGAATTAAATTGAATTATCTAAAATGTTGGATATAACCAAAGAATTATGGGTAAGTCTTCGACTCTTTCGCTGAAACTTGTTCATATATAGTATGAAATTTATATCATTATACTTACAAACTAATATCACTACACTTACTAAACGATATTATTATATTTATAAATTAAAATTATAGTACAAAATGTTATTGATATTAGTTTGTCACAGTAATTATATCAATTTATAAATGTAATGATATCAATTTTATATTATAATAAGTTTCGTATGACAAGTTTTGTAGAAGAGTTTGTGAAAATTTATTGGTCACTAAAGGCTAAAAAACTCATACCTATAGACATAATAATTAGCCATATTAGAACATATAATTAGTATTGTTTGGTATGATTAAACTATTATACTATTAAAGTAACAATGCTCGTCTTATATTCCAGAAAAATAAATCTTGATTTTTTCATTATATATATCAAATAAACTCAAAGAAAATTGATAAATTCGACAATTAAAATTTTAAACAAATATGAAATATTTCAACGAATATGTTTAATTGCATATTAAAAATATAATTTTATTATTGATATCACGAAATCCAACCGAGAGGGTGGTTCAAAAAATTAAATTACAACACCATATAATTTATTATATTTTATAAAAAAAGTACAAGTATTAATTAGTGCTGAATTAAAACATTTAAGTAGCTAGAGAATTCCAATTTCAATGTAGTGTTCAGTGTTCACCGTCACGACCACGCTTTCATACTCCCACGCTGTCTTTTTTCCATGCACAAACCAAAGCAAAGACCACTTCTTAGCACTAAATGCGACTTTTATATAAACAGCTAGCACGCTTTTTCACATCCCACATAGCACGCAATCTATTTCTTTACATAATCTTGGAGACAAAATTAATTAGTGTACTATGCAATAAATTCCTTCTCAACTCGAGAATTTAAGAAACAATGAATCAATTGTTTAAGAGCCTTTGGTTAGTATTGGAAATACTATCAAAACCTTTGTGACATGGAAATGTTTCGATTGCGCTTGAGATGGGGAGAGACGATCGAGATGAGGCCACCCAGCGGAGGCCTCATCTTCGATCGGTAGATCATCTCATCGTACGGCCGTCGGTAGAACTTCAAAAAGGGGAAGAACGATTCGCGGGACTTCTCGACCCGGCTCGCTTGATGATGACTGTCTTTTCGGAAGAATAGGGCTGGAGATTGTAGGAACGAGGCCTTTGGAGTCCTCGGGTGGTGGATCATGGACGGGTCGATTTTCTGGGTCTTTTGCGGCATCGGCGTCGTTGGAAAGAAGTTCTTCCTAACGACGTCGATGTTTCCTCGCGGTCCCCTGGCGACGGGCGACGCGAATGAGTACGACCTCCCGTTGAAGGGTGAGATGGCGGGGCCTGAGAATGAGGACAAATTACTGTTCGTGGGGCCCACTTTCGATGAAGACGTGTCGGCCAACGATAGGTACCACGGTTTCAAAGAATCAAGATGTTGCGACACGGTGAACGAAAATCTCGAGGAGGAACACGAGCCCAGTTTCGTGGCCGACGAAATCGACGAGGGATCGAATCTCAAGGATGCTGCTCGTGGGTATGAAGTCATGTCATTATACTCTAGTGATTCCTCAAAATCAAGTGAAGACACCATTGTGGTCAACGATGAAAGTTCAACAAATGGTTTCATTCCCTAATAAAATCATCAAAATAAATAAATTTCAATTTACATGTTCAATAATAATAATAATTTATTTTTATTTTTTTGATCAGGCAAGAAAATTTTATTCTATATCTCTTGACTATATTCAATAATAATAAAATTGAAATAAATTTTCAAATAAAATCAAAATTAAGTACCTTCCAAAGATAGGAAAATAAAGAGGGAGGGTCAATGACAAATGCCTTGTGAATTCTTCTTGGATAATATTCAGCAATGATCTTCAGTGTAGCCAATAACATGTTCATAAAAGCTCGTGCTGATCTGAAAAAGCCTGTGAAATCCATCATAATTGTCAACAAGAATTTAACAAACCCCAAAAAATCCAAACCAAAATTTATTACTCAAATAATTACCAGCACATTCTTTCGTGAAATTAAAATTAAAAAGTCAAAAAAAATCAAATCACTGTTGGATCTTTCTGACAATAAGAAAAAAAAAAGTGATGAATAATGGGCACTTTTCCAAAAACATAATTCAGCCAAGGGAATGACCGTAAATACCCCTACACACCCCGGAACATGACCGTGACACATCAGGGGCAGTCCAGGCAATTTCTGAAAAAGTTACAGACACCCATTTGCCTACTTTCCGACAAAATTTGTTGCTGATTATGCTATGCCTATATTCTTGATTCACATGATTTATGTAAAAATTTCATTAATTGAGTCAATTAGGCGTGACATTGGAAATTAAAAAATGGTATAAATTTAAAGAATAAAGAAAAGGTGTGTTTTGAGAGGGGGTTTAAAGGGGTTGTGGAATCCCCAGGCATGTGGGAATGTACATTGAATTGCTGCATCCAACTGGGATAAAAGCTGTGTTCTGATTTGGTTTGGCAGAGTGTGTTGATAACTCATAACTTTAACAATAGTACTATTTCTTCATAAAAATCCATAGTCCAAAATTATAAATAAGTTTTTTCTTCATAAACCAATTTTGCCTGTATTTTTTAATAATATTAGTTATTTCATTAACAAGTATTAGTTATTTTTACTATAAAGTATTGATTGCAAAACATGACCACAGTAAAACTGGTTTACGTATATGAAATTCGAGACTAGATCATTAAAGAAAATACTGTGTGTATTTATAAGATAACAATAGAAAAAAATGACAAAAGATTTGTATAGGCGTGGTTAAATGCTTATGAATCTTGTGGAAATTAATGAAATTGATCAAGAATTGAAATTCATAAAGATATGCCCTTTAAATGGAAGACTAACTCTAAAAAATAACTTACTTGCATCAAAGAGGAGAACAAATTGCTCAACACTTTTGGCCATGGCTTGAATAGCAACTTCAAGTGTGAACACTAGCAACCTAGTAAACCTGCAAAAGTAATTGAAGATATTTTTATTATATTTATTATTAAAATCACTTAAGGTGGAAAATAAGTTTAAAAATTTGTTTAAAAAAAATGAAATACTCGTTTACACATCAATTAAATGAATAAAAACTAATGCTTACAGTTTCTGAGAATGGAATTTCTGGTAATCTTGCTTGATTCGGAATATCTGAAATTGAAACACATATACATTATACACGAAATAATTAAATTGCCTAGAAAATTATTAATTTTTTAAAGTTGGGATTTTATTAAAAAGAAAAAAGAAAAATTACCACGACAGGTCTTAATTCATCGTCATTACCAGCAACATAAGCAACTCCCTCAGCGAGCTCAGCAGAAAATTCATCAGCTATCAAATTGTCTTGAAATTCAAAAAGGAAAAAAAATTACATAAAAATCAGTGAAAAATATCATTTCTTCTTTGTAATGATAAAATACACCACTACTTTATTTCATACTCTGTGTGTGTGTTAATTTTGAGGTCTTACGGGTTGTTGACATTTCAGTCAATAATATAATAAAAAGCAAGATTTTAAGTTTAAACAAGAGTACAAAAAGAAAAATGTGAAAAAAGAAAGTAGAGAGAGAAACCAAGGTGGTGAAAAATGTCATGAGAAACTTTCATTTGAAACTCACCTCAAAATTTAATTTTCAAATGTATTATGGCCTATGGGCACATTGTACACCTTATACTATTACTTGTCCACTGATACTGTTATTTGTACAAACTAATACTATTACTATTTATAACAAATGTGATGAGAAACTTTCATTTGAAAACTCACCACAAAATTTAATTTTCAAATGTATTATGGGCACATTTGTCCACCTTAAACTATTATTAATTCACTAATACTATTATTTGTAAGAACTAATACTATTGCATATAAAACGAATATTATAATTTTTTCAGCAATGTGTACATACATTATCATAATAAATAAAAAAACCCAGATATAAGTCATAAACCAAGATTAAAACCCAAATTTTGTAAAAATAAAAAAAATTCGAAAAAAAATAAAAAAATCAAGAAATTAATGATACCAGTGCCAATGGATTCTCTCCAAGAAAGACAACTTCTCAAATGCTTAGCTGCTTTCTTCACATTATCTCCTTTAGCTTTCAAAAACCTCTCAACACAAGCGTTATTACAAAATTTCTCCTGCATATAATAAACATATATATTAAAAAAAAAACACGAAATAGAAAGTGAAAGTGTGTGTAACAAATTAAACCAACCTGTTTAATAGTAAGTGGGGCTTGTTTCTTAAGAATTTCAAGAACGGATTGAACTCTGAGTTTCTCTTTCTGGCCTTGATCTAATTTCTTTCCCATTATAATTATTATTTATCAACAACAAAAGAACAAAAATGAACAAATCAAGAAAACGCAAAAATACCACTCTTTTTTTTCACGCAACCATTTTAATTTCAAAAGGCACGTAGTGAGCGTGTTTTCGTTCGTCTTGTGGGTGTGAGAGAGAAGGTGTATATATGATGAGAGCGAGTGTGGGTTGAATTGGAAAAGAGCCCGAATTTATAGCCGTGACGGAAGCCCGTTAAGTGGAGTGCACAGTCAATTTAACGGCCCGAAACGGAATACGTCGGACTAGTTCCATTATTGGTTTTTCCATTTTTGCCCCTGTAATTATTATTACTACTGTTAATTTGAGTTAGTTAGCATATAACGGTTGTTCCGATTTTGCTTTTTTAATTTTTTTTAATACCTAAAAGGTTTTTTTGTAATATGTAATTTCAATTTTTAAAATGAGGGGGGTTCTTGGAAAAGTACCAAGACATCAGTTGACCCAAGTGTGACACTTTAATTAAACGTTGGGATGAATAGTGAGTTGTGAATTATATTTAGAAAAATTGTTGCACGATTTAGTGTAAACAAGTTGCATTTTTTATATAAAAAGTTGCATGACTCTAAAATTGACTATGAGTGCAAATGAGACACGCTCATTTTGAATTGGGTTTTATTGTAAAGGTGCCCTGTTTTGAGATTGTTTAAATTAATCAAGTATTCATAACACAAGAATTTTGAGTTTATTATAATAAATATAATATGTGTTGTGTTGTGCCTAATATTTTTATCATGCATGTGAAAATGTTGTGTATTTATACTATGAAATAAAAAGGATTTTGTCATAAGAATCTTTCTAATTGGATAAATGTATAAATTATCTTAGTGCAGGAGTAGAGTTTGAAATATAAAAGTTCTTTGAATTGATATTCAACTATTTTTGCGGATCAAATTTTATAAAGTGATCTAGGATTGTGTTTAGTTGATGGTTTTAAAATTAATGCAAGTTCAGGTGGATTTTAAATTCACGAAAAGTCTTAAATTAAAGAACTGTTTAATAATAAAAAAATATTAGATTTCAAATCAATATTTATCCAAACAATTTTGAATGGATTTATTTTCCTCCAACCTAAAAGCAATTCATATTCTTTTTTTAGGGAAAGAAGTGATAATGAGAAACACTATTTACTCGCCATTTATATTCTTGATCATAGTAGGTTTTATTTTTATATTTTTATGAAACAACTTAAAATTGAAATTGAATGGTCTCATGTACACACATGTACGTGCACCTTGAACTCATAGTGCATTTTAGAATCGTGTAACTATTTTTTCATATTAATAGATGTACAGTTCAATATAAATAAATTGCACTTTTTAATATAACAAGTTTCACAATTATAAAATATATTATGAGTGCACAGTGCACCTGTATTCATACTAGACTTGGCCATTGGAATTATAACCTTTGATATTTCTTATAGCATTTATAAACTGAAGGGTTAATGTTGTCTTGTTATAAAATCAAGCCTAACCACCATGCATTTTTCACTATTTACCTACATAATACTAGTAGTATATATGCTAGTTAAATGCTTAAAATTACCTCTATAATTTTCCATTTTTAATTTCTCTAATAAATCAATTTACAGCCACAATAATAGAACACAGAAAATTTGGTATGCGAGTACCATACTTTGTGTTTTATGTAAAGGATGTTTACATACTAAAGATGGTGGTGGGCACGTTAATGTTGTCGTTTATTGATAAAGTGATAGTACATAGTAATTAATGTGACGTTAATGTTTCTGAGCACAGAATTAGACAAAAAGGAAAAAATGAAAAAAAAAAATGAAGTAGAATTAAGTATATATATATGGAAGAAAAAGCCCAAATTGAACCATAACGTAATTATCCGTAGCCCATAGCCCCTAGCTGTCCCTTGACTAATAAATAGTGGACGACGACCCCAATTTTATTTTGGAGTGGGTCTTTTATGGACACAGTGCACCGTGCACTCTATACTGTATTTTAAAAGTTTGTAATTTGTTGAATTAAAATTTATGACTTGTTATGTTGAAATGTGCAATTTGTATTCGTAAAATATAATAGCATGTTTCAGTATAACAAGTCGAAAGTTTTAGTGTAATTAATTATAAGTTTTAAAATATAAAATGCACGATAAACTTAGTGCATACAAGACATGGCCTTTATTTTGAAGAACCTGTTACTCATGTAATATTAGCAAATTTTAGAATAGAGGTAAAAGTTTGCAGATTTTTCGTGTGTCAAAATTTGGTTAATGGATATTTCTAATAAATCGTGCAAAGACAAACCAAAAAGAAAAGCTCCCGTGTTTGTATTACTATAAACAAAACATGTGTTATCATAAAAATAAATATGAATTATTGTAAGTCCAAGCAATATATGTGTTTTTATGATAACACATGTACATTGAAGAAAATAATGTTACTGCATGAACACAAAAATATTACTATAATTAGAATTAAGTATATATATGTGGAAGAAAAAGCCCATAATGAAACCCGTAGCCGTCTCACGTAAATATTTATCTTAAAAATTACCTATTGACACTAGCTAGTATATTTTCATGGTGAATTTATTAAAATTATATTGATCATGAAGTTGAAGTGAATTGAAATAGATCTACAAATACTTTACTGTGCATTTATCACTGTGGACCGTTAGATCACACACGCACAGATATATATCCGTACGTGTGTGTAATTTAATGATCTAAAATGAGAAATGCACCGTAAAGTACTAAAGAGGATCCGACAGTAATTTTCAATCTCTCAAATTTTCAAACAAAACATAATATATAATTCTACTAAGTAAATGCTCATTATGAATCAAATTATATAAAATTTGCCAAGGACAACATTTGGTTTTGCATAATACAACATAAATAACATCATTAATTAATTAGTCAAAACTTTGGTAGTTGAACATATTTCGTTCGTCTTACGGCGAAGACATCTTGCACATGCAAACTCCTCTTAGTGGAAAAGAAAAAATTACAGTTTAATGGTAAAAACAAAAGATACTATTAAATTTAGGCATTAGCAAGTAGTACTAAAATAGGTATTAGGGTCAGACATTCTCCACGTGTCAGATAATTATTAGACAACTCTATTCATCCACTATTTCTTTCTTTTTCCTTCTCAAAATTAACATTTGGTTTATAATTTTAAAAATATAAAGAATTAACAATATCGAGGTGCCTACCCTCGTGTGCATTATTTCGAAATGCAAAAGTCAATACAAGGTTAGGAGTTAGGGCTATTTTCACATATAAAAATTAACCATTAGTTGTAGTTAAAACATGAAGTGAATAATCATGTAAGATAGGTAAAAAAATCATTTTAATTTTAGGGTGGATCTAATGTGCATCCAAGTGCATCGTGCATTCATAGTGCATTTTAGAACTATGCAACTTATTATACTAAAAGATGCAACTTATTTATACTGAACTGTGCAATTATTTTTTATGAAAAATTAAACAACCTTTTTTTCTTTACTAGCTAGTAGTTGTTCATGTTTCTTCAACCCATTGCCAAACATATGTATATGATTAAAATCAAGTAACTAATTATGATTAAAATCAAGGGATTTAAATAAAAAATGTCTCATAATTTTACACCTTTATTAAAAAGTCTCATATATATCACTTATTTCAATTTAGTCCCGTATATATTCAATTTGTGTCGACTTAGTCCCGAACAATCGGAAGTCGACCAGTATCATCCAAAACGATGTCGTTTAGACGCGTGGCCGCCACGCGCCCCTAATTTTCGCCGGAAAATGCTGAGTCCAGATCAAAATTAGGGGCGCGTGTACCACACGCCCAAAAAACGACTTCATTTTGGAGTAGTTTGACTGGTCTCCGGCGATTTGGGACTAAATCGGCACAAATTGAAAACATACGGGACTAAATTGAAACATGTGATATATACGGGACCTTCTCAATAAATGTACAAAGTTACGGGACCATTTTGATTTAAATCCCTTAAAATCAACATAAAAGTAGATGTGGAGTATATAACAATTTAAATTAATAACGTTAGACTGGTTAAAACATATATAGTACATGGTGCTAAATGCTAAATTTTTTATGGAGAAGACTAAAATAATATTAAAGCAGTTACGTTGTTAGTGAAGATTTCTTTTATTTGTCCACATTTAAAACAATGCTACGTGGAAGATTCTCTACTATATCACAATTTTTTCCTACTTTTTTTAAAGTCATAAGCTTTTCCTTAAGTCTATATTCCTTCCAATATATTATTGCAAGTTTTTCCTTTTCAATTTAGTTCTTTTTTGTTGGGTTTTTTTCTTTTTTATGATTTTTTTAAATAATATATAATGGAATTCAATATGAGTTTTTATTTTTGGTTTATTATTCATACACAAATTAATGAATTAAATCTCTAGAGTTAGATTCATCTTTCCCTACCAATACCATAGAATTGGTTTCAAATTTTGAAAACCATATTCTCCTACTCCACTAAGCAATTTTTTTCATCCCCACATATTGCACGACTTGTCAATTTGTCATCATATCATGGTCTAATCATTACTTAAAAATAAAAGTAAAATAACTAAATCTGAGTGTTGTTCACTTTGTGGGCTTGTAGGGTATTACTTTTAGTCCTTATCTAATTATGCCAATCTAACTGTAAAAAAACATTAATTATGTGTATGTTTATTTATTTTAAAAAGTATAGCTAAGTGTGATTAAATAGTGGAAATAATCCAAATTAGTGAGGTGCGGGACCTCTTTGTTTTGCTTTTTCTTCAACTTGATTATGACTGGCATGAATCAGGTAAATAGCTAGATTTATTATATTTATTAATATCCATTTATAAACACGTATGTAGAGCTAGAGGTACTCATATAAACCGATAAAAAATAATAATATACTCAATGCAAATAATATTAATTAAAAAAAATACTAGTTAATAGGTTTGTTTTTTCAATATTTCTTCACATATTGATGTAGGGCGTTCTTACAATCTGCAAGTCGAGACTACGTCTCAACGTAGAGTACTAATAAATTTGTATAATGTAAGTATCACCATTCATCCATGAGTGAGTCTTTTTTACACCCCTGCCAGTGTCAGACACTCATAAATAAGATTTTTAAACGCGTCTTGTATACAAAAATAGAAACGTACAACTATTTCAAACAGAAGCATGAAACTATGTTCCATATTAACAGTTGCACTTTTCTATGTAAATAAGTCGCACTTTTTAGCATAACAAGTTGCACGTTTTTAAAATGCACTATAAGTGCACGGTGTACCCGAGTGCATACAAGACCTACCCATTTAGTATTTAGGTTTTATTTGGTTTTAGTAAATCCTTTATATATTCTATATATATGTTGACTTTGTAATTTGTATGATTGTATTTTCTTATTGTGCATCCGTCACTATATATATTTGTACCTCACTCATTAATCATTATAACTTATAAATAATAATGAATAAACAGCTTTCTACATTTCCCAACTCTTTATAGTTATATATGGATGAACGGTAGGTCTTTATGCTTGTTTCGATTGCAGATTTATTTAGTGCATTTTAAAAGTGTGCAACTTGTTATGCTGAAAAGTGCAACTTATTTACATAGAAAAATGCAACTGGTAATATGGAACATAGTTGCATGCTTCTGTTTGGAATAGTTGTACGTTTCTATTTTGTATAGTTGCACGCTTCTAAAATGCACTATGAGTATACGGTGCACCCGGGTGCACATAAGACTCACTCATACTAAATTTAGTATCAAATATGTACAAGATATCCCATTAGCAATTTAGCATAAAAAAGGGGTGTGTTGTTTGCACCCTTGTTTAAATGAGTAGGTCTAGTGTGCAAATTTGTATAGATGAAAATCTATAAAATTGTCCTAAATCAACCAACTACACCTTAAACACTAAATAATTAACCCTAAATTATGACCTATTTGAGATGGGTGAACCATGAACTAGTCGGACCGAGTGAACCATGAACCACTCAATTTTGTATTACATTCATCAATTATAGAATTTGATTAAAAATTAAAGTTTTTGTATCTATACAAATTTGCACACTAGACTTTGTCTGTTTAAATATTAGTCCGTTGCTTCTCTCATAATTGGTTGAGATAAATTATGCACTTTCCATGTCAAAAATTGAATGACGCATATATGATTCCTCTATTTCAATTTTAAAATTGTTCAACTGACATATAACGCCTGATTACAACCTAAAGCTTAGTTTCCATATTATAAAATAATAATGTGAGTGGATCTTATGTCCATCCAAATGTATTGTGGCACTCATATATATTTTAGAATAGTACAATTTATTTTATTGAAAGATGTATTTATTCATTCTTAATTGTATAATTATTTTTCGATATTAATACGTATGTCCATTTTCTTTTAGAAATAAAAGAACTTTTACTTACCAAAAAAAAAGTTGCATATTTCAATATAACAAGTTTCATGATTCTAAAATATATTATGAGTGCACGACGCACGTGGATGTATACAAGACTTAACCTAAAATTAATATTAAATTTGTTTATAGTTGGGTGGTTTTGGTTGGTCTGTCATGCATGATAGACAAGGAAAGGTGAAATGATGATGTTTTTTAAGGATGTATTAATAAAAGTGGAGGAATCAAGTGTGAAAACGCCACTCAAGAATCATGTTATTTTTTTCTCTTTTCTTTTTATTTTTTTCCTTTTCTTTTCTCTTTCGTGAGAGAGAACCGTTACTAAATTTTGGTTTAGAAAAACAAATCGATAAAACATGAAATAAATAAGTGAGGAAATCGAAGTTAAACAGTGTATGATAAAAGTTGCCCATATACAAATCATAATACAAAATTTCCAGTTATAGTATATATGACTACTAGTATTAGGAAATGGTACAAGCCTCAAGGTAAAAAGGCCCATATCTATATTATGATTGCAATCGGGGCCCATTAAAAGGTAAATGGGTTTTGCAGTAGATTAACTTCATCATGGGTTGGCATCATGCACAATTGCACATTCCACTATAAAATAAATGTTATTCGATATATGTTATTCAAATTGGTCATGTAAGGATGGCCACTTAAATTAGATTAGCAGGGTCGAGGTGGTCAAAGTTTTGATAGCTCAATTGATTAGAGCTCAACTATTTAAGATTTTGAGGTTTTGGGTTCGAAATATGAAGAGGTAAAATTTATTCTCTTTTATGGTGATTCCCCTTATGGTGGGGTAGTGGTTCTTCTTTTACAGTGTGATTGTGGTTCCGGGTTGCGGTGTCGGGTGGTCATCCTCTTGTGGTCTTCTAATTGGGGGCTGAGTCTTGTATGCATTGTGCACTCCATAATATATTTAAAAAATGTAATTTGTTGCACTGAAATATACAATTCATTTATGCTGGAACACACAATTTATCTTACGAACACATATTGCATGTTTTAATGTAAATAAATTGTATATTTTTCTAACTATACTATAGAGTTGGCGTGCAATTGGTGAACAGAAGACCCACTCTTAATTGGGGCATTTTTTTATCTGCTTCAGTTTGATTTTAGGAAAAATCAAGATATTTAATCGAGGAGAGACAGTGACAATATCTATATAATCCGTTCCAAAATTTGACTTGATATATACTTAATTATGTGCATATATTTTTTCATATATGTTCAATTTTTTGCTTTAACTCAATTATAAGTAATTAATTATGATAAAATGAGTGTTAAAGGATCAAACTGCTAATTTAGTTCAACTGATTTTTGAAGATGGAAAATACCTTAAATTTAAAATTTCATATGTTCTACTCTATTCGAATTATCTACACTCCTAACAGCAGCTCCTTCAAATGTAATGAGATTTGTATTAAGTTCTTTAAACCAAAATATCGCACGATTAAAAAGTCCAAAAACAAAGAAAAAATTACTGCAAACTTATTTTAATGCATGTTGTTACAACTACTAATATTAATATATACTTATTCTATGTGGTCCTGTAGGTTGAGGTCTATATATACACGCAGATAGGAAAGTAAGCTAAAATCTTGTTTCAAAATTCAAATCATTAGACCTCCAATTCTCTTACTCATGGATTGTCCCTTGACAAAAGTCAAGAGCATGGGAATAGCTCATTATACCAAAAATGTTCAATTTTTAAATAATTTCTCTCCTTGCTATATTTTCATTATTTTTTATAAAAAATTGACTGATGATGATATTATTTATTTAATTGTTTCGATATTATAATTTTTTTCTTGAATTCTTAATGTCGGCAGTGTTGTTTCATATTATTCAATTAATTTCTATAAAATTCACTTTTTAGTTCTTAACGGTTGAAACTTCTTTACTTTTTTCTTTCTTGTTTGCGGAAAGTCGACTATTTCTAACTTTTAATATAGGAACAAAAGAGTCGTTAAGTTTAAGTGTTGACAAAGAAATTTATTTCTAAGACTTTAAATTAGTATTTGTGATTTTGTGTTGTATAAATTATAAGTAAGGGTGGGTCTAATATGCATTCAGGTGCACCGTGCATTCATAGTGCATTTTAGAGATATGCAATTTGTTATATTGAAAATGCAACTTGTTTATACTGAACATTGCAACTATATTTTCATATTAATAGTTGCACGACTCAGTGTAAATAAATTATATATTTTTATATAATAAGTTGCATGTTTCTAAAATGTACTGTGAGTGCACGGTGCACCTGGATGTATATCACTTAGCCCATAAGTAATTAGTTGATGTCAAAATGAACCATTATCATTCTCCGAGTCAAACTAGTCAAATAGCATATTTCAATCTAAAATTTTAAGACCTGTTTCTTGTTAATAAAAAATAAGGGTCCGCTTGGTTGGGGGTAATGGAAGTGGGTAATGAGAATTAATTCTATTGATGTTGCTTGGTAGGTTTGATACATTGATAATGAGAATAGAAATAAGCAATTGATTGCCCTCATCTCTTCACCTCACCTCACATGATACCCATTGTTGATGTTGTAACTAAGCAATAACAATGCAATCAATAACTCTTATTGATTGATCCCTCAATGATTCTCATTACCATTACCATTCCCTTGTCATACCAAGCGGGCCTAAAAATCTAAACTTTTAAATCAAAACATGCATAATTTATACTTCATAACCTCCCTTTTCAATTGATAAAGTCTTACGGGTCAAAACATTTAAACTCTAAACAACATTTACGATATGCTTACACCTCAAAACTATTTTAGTAAATTTATGTTCTTAATCTCTATTTACTGTTGAACTAAGTGCAACTTTTAGATTAATCTAAATTACTTAGGTTCTTAAATTTTGGGTATTATTAGTACTTAATTTAATCTTCAAATATAGAACTGAAAATGTGATTTGAGCCTTCCCTACCACAAGCACACTTCATTAAGCCAGTATTGGATGTTAATGGGCCTCATGTGTCTTAAAATAACTTTAATTTTTCTGGACTTAAGTGATTAATTTATTGGACTGCATGCTATGATTGAAATGACCATAGACTTGGACTATTAAATCACGAGGTTGTCAATCAGTTTCAGATTTTATAATGGCATTGGCATGCAATTAAGTGTCAGAGAATAACAAGTTTTTTACCTAAATGAATTTATAGTAGTATATCATTAAATTATTTAAAAAAAATTCAAAGATGATATTCTATAAAATATGAAGACGTACAATCAATTATATGTAGAATCCATGCATGATGTAAAATTTGTCAAATTGATATGATGAACCAAGAACCACAACAACCAAAAAAGGAAAGTGAATAATCTAACTGCAACAGCCCATTTTCCAATAGTTTGTTGGTAATAAAGCATTAAAGTCTCAATACCATTGAGTAAAAGCAACACACTTTTCACAGAGATTTTGGGCAGTCAGCAGCATGTCACAAAAATTTGTATGCAATGTCAAGAATCCCTCTTAATGTAAAATTGTAAACATGTAGTTAAGTTGAACAAATTTTATTATACGTGCCCATATCTTTTATAAGTACGAGTATAATTTTTATTATCCGTGTAATTCACTCAAAAAGTAACCTTCGTTTAAATATTCGTTTGTGCTTGTTTAACAAAATTTTGTCAACATAACTAAACAAATTCAAATGAAATGATATTTGATTAATTAAGTTCCTCATGAGCTAGCTCACATAGATTATTATGAATAATTTGACTTTAATTCATATTTTCACCCTTAGGCCAGTATTTATGATGAATATAAACACATTTAATTAAAAGAAATTGTGGAATTTTAGTATATACTACATTCTCATTCTTTAATGAACTCTTACTGTTCATAAGAATTTATGAGAATAGTGATAAAGTGATAAGTGTTGGGGGTAGAAATAGTTGTTTATTAATATTTTATATGATAAAGTGATGAGTAGTTGGGGGTAGAAAGAATTATTTATTAGTATTTTATGTGATAAAGTGATAAAGTGAGGATGTCTATTTTAGGAAATATTCTTTAGGGCATGTTTGTTTTGAGACTATTCCGAAAGGATTTTGGACTTTACAATTCTACATACTCATTTAATACAATACTAAAATCAGGATTTCAAAATGAAAATAGTTCATTAAATATTGGGACGGAGGGAGCAGTATATATTTGCTTACATTCCTAACTACAAGAATGGTTGTATCATTTCGTTTTGACTGAACCAAATGTGATAGTTCTCCCGTCGAAATATAGATAACCATAAACATATTATCATATTTTTATTGATGAATATCTTTTTGGCATTAGTCCAATCTTGCATTCTTGAACTGATATTATTTATTTTCAAATTCTGACACTTTTTATACAAAGTGATTCTGGAATTGCGTTTAGAGTTTGAAAAAAAACCCTGAAAAATGAACATACATGAACGTTAAAAAAAATAAGTAAACGAATTAATTTCATATTTTTTTAAAAGTTTAAATTTTTAAATGAGATAAAATTCTTTCATGGTATTAGGGTCCCTAGCTTTGAACCAGATCCTGAGTTCGATTCCCATTGAAAGTAACTTCACCCATATTAAATTATCAACTCGATGAATCTCGTTTTAATGATGGAGTAAGAGAATAAGCCCACGAGTGAGAGGAATTCTTAAGAAAATTAAATAAACTAATTAATTACATACCTCTTTACAAGGTTAACTTTTAGATAAAATATAATTCTTTCAATAAATTAACACTATGAACGAATGTATGTTAGTGAACACTATGAACGAATGTATGTTATATACGTGCAAGAATATAAACAAACACACACACACACATATATATATATATATATATATCCATCTATAAATTAATAGGGATTTTTTTTTTCATGATGTGTCAATTCCATGTTAATTTAACATATGTGTCATTCAATGAGAAATTTAAGTACACATGTCATTTTTCAATTTGGTTCTTTTTATAAAAGAATCATATGTGTCATGAAACTTAAAGTTTTTGTGTATAATTAATTTCTAATTATTTAGGTATTTAAAATATGTGTGTGTTGTGTTCGATACAATTACTCGATTAATTTATACACGTCAGAGGGACACGTGTATTAATCAACTATTAAAATAATCATGCTCGATGGACAAGTGTACTCGCCAGCTTGCCGACCAAACAAGTTTGTTCGCCAGCTTGCCGACCAAACAAGTTTGTTCGCCAGCTTGCCGACCAAGCGAATATGCTCGCCACTTGACGACCAAGCAAGTATGCTCGCAGCTCGCCAAATCTGGCATGATGACCTGATGCTATCTAGAGATGATCCTGAAGATATGTTGATCTGATCACCGAAGTGATCGATCGAAGAAGAAATCGATAGCTTTGAGTCGAAGTGACTGAGGGTCGGGATGTCTCAATCGGAAGAGCTGAACCCGCAGAAGTTCGAGTAACCTGAAAGCTCAGATAACCTGAAGACTCAGATATGCTCGATGAGGACAGTGTTCCGGTATAATATTGATATGGTCAAAGGGGCCGTAACAGAATCAATCAGTCGAGCAAAAGATTGATTTGGACGACCAAAAGAGTGCCTTATAAACAAGTAAATGCAAAGGTCAACCAGGAAGACAAAGTTGAAAACGTGGCAGCATCACATGAGTTCTTACAAGACACGAAGTCTCCAGCTCATGCTTGTCAAAGTATTATAAATAGAAGAAAAAAAGAACAAGAGAAGGGTTCACAAAAATTTCTCAGAGTGGTGAGGTTCAGAAAAAATTCCCAAGTACTCTCATACGTTGAGAAAAATCCCTAGCACTCACACACTTACTCTCCAAATCATCTTTTTTCACAGAAGTTTTCCCCATGAGAAGTATGGTGTCTTCGTGTATGTAAACCTCGCAATATGACATCCCCGGGCTTGAATGCCCCCAGAGTAGTCATTTCTTGTGAAATTGGTCAATAAATTCTTTATTTACCAGATATTGTACATGCACTTATTTTGTTTGTGAGTTGTTATCAAATTAGCCACATAATATTCTCCATAAAAAACGACTCGCAACAATTGGCGCTAGAAGGAGGGTGGAAAAAACTAACCTATACACAATCCCGTAGATAGCCGAGGCAGAAAAAAGAAATATAATGCCTCAATTTATGAATACTTTCAGACGGAGAGGTCGGGACAGAGCCGACCTCACGCCAGAAAAGAGGCTCAAAGATCGACCTCACAAAAATCGAGATCATGAAAAACCATCAATCTTGAAGATATCGCCAACGATCCGCCGTTGACAAATAAAAGGCCATCACTTTCTTTGTTGCGAGTACCTGAAAGAGGGGGAAAAAAGGAGTTGGCAAGTTGAAAGTTCAAGATGATGATGATCGACGCCGCGCGTACACCGATAGCGAGCAAGTTAAGTTGAAAGTCGCATGTAAGCGGGCCAACAAAAAGCGGATGATATGTTTGACGACGAAAGCGACCTCAAGGGTCCGCACCATCGGCGTTTGACGTTTGAGGCTCTCCGTTAAAGACCGAATCGGCAATCATAGGCGACAGATCCCGGAGGGAACAACCGACTTAACATGTCGGCTCCTCGAGATCCTCGCGATCGCCCGCATCAAAAAATCTTTGAACTAAATTGTCTATCCATCATCGATTGGGTAGTCATGACTAACTTGAAAGGGGATCGCCCCCATCACGAGCATGACCCCAGTTCCTCAAATGATGGGACACACCGATCCAAGTCTGTCGATTCCATGAAATTTGCGTAAATGCAAAAGCAATCGAAGGTTTACAGAGGCCGACTGGCCGCAACGAAAGGACTCCTAAGCGAAAGCACAATGCCTGCCGCCCACTAACACCGGCGATCATGGCAAAATTAAATACAAGAGAAAGTGGCAAAGATCCGACCACCAATCCCTATGTTCGATGCTGAGTCTGACCCACTGTTGGAAATAAGTTGCACAGATCTATTCGGGGTGAATATTTAAATACAAATTTAATTCTTATAATTATTACTAACATGAATTAATCATATATTAATTCAAATAATAATTCAACAACATATCATGCATATAATTAATTCACGAAAATCCACGATGCGAATTCTACGAGTTTACGTGAACGTACCTCTTGGGATGACAAAGATATGGGCGATTAGACTAACCAAAAGAACTTCCAAGTATTCCCTTAATCCTTGTTCGACTATCCGGTGGTAGGACACTTGTGAACAATTAACAAAAGGAAAATAAATTATGTTGCACCACCTTTGTGGATTTACTAATTTTTCCAGCACATGGAATTGTACTCTACTCACAATTGACGTTTTTCAAAAAAATACAATCACGACGCGTTACAAAATATTTGATATTTTATCGACAATCGATATTTTTCCTAAAACCAATTTCAAATGTGTTCTTTGGGAATGAAACATTCATCCCCTATTTATAGAGGGTGGTGGACGAAATTTTGGGTAAAAAATAATGTGGGAAAATATTTTCTTGATCTCCAAGAAATCTTGAATATATCTCCTATATTTTTTCTCTCATAATTATAATATTCCACAAAATCCCACTTACTCTTTGTTATGGGATATTTTCGAAAATATTGGGCAAGATTCCAAGATTTGGATCTTCTTGAATTTATGAGATATTCTTGTATTTCAAGAAATACATATCTTCCATAATATCTTTTCAAGAAAATCAAGAAAATCTTTCTTGCCCTTTATCTTTTCAAAATTTTCAAATTTCCTTATAAATAACCAAGTGGGAGATTTCTTGAATTTAATGAGATAATCTTGTATTCCAAGAATACATATCTTCATTCCATAACAAAATTCAAAGAAAATATTTCTCCCCTCTTATCTATAAATTTCGAAAATAATTAGGAAAAATAAGCAACAATATTTATTTTATTTTAAACACCTTTTTTCAGTTATTGGACTATATGTTGGGCTACTCAGGGGGCCTTTAGGAGAATTAAGATTGGACCTTCCAATGGATCTTGAATTATCAATATTGAGCCACAATATTATTCAAGCCCATAAATATTAATTAATCCCACTACATAATTAATATTGCACTATCCATCTTAACCCATATTACAGTCAATATGGCTCCCGGTTATTATTTCCCGTGTTTAAGATTATCTAGCCTATTAATTAATTCAAGTCACTGAAATAACTTTCCGTTAATTAATATCTTTTGTCCTTGGTCAAGGAATGGTTCAACATTATTATCCATACCGGAAACTAATTCCACTTGCAAGATTTGGTATGATAAAGCTTATGAACCTCCCAAGGGGGCAAATCAAACAAGCGTACTTGCACACGATTCTCTGTATTAAATCTTAGCAATCACATGTGACAAATAATATTGCCCAAGATAAAAAGTATTGAATCTCGTTGATTCTCTACCCATGATAAGTCAAAGCAATGGTTAACAACCACACGTGATCCCATTTAAGGAACGAAGATTAAGAAATAACGAACCACTGAGGTCTAATTCTTCCTTGTTCAGTTCTGAAGAATTTATCCTCCTCAGAGGTCCTATTCAAATGATCACCATGCACTAGTGTAATCTCTTGGTCAAGACAAGCCAATCCGAGCCTTATACTTCAACCTTTCACGATGGGTTGTTCATTTCCATCTAGGTCGTGAATGGCGTACTTTTAGTTACAAGGACCGTTATTTAATCTTCGTGATCCGGTATCACTAAATTAACTACAATGTAACACGCATTTAATTATTGAACAGCTTATGCAAGAAATATATGTAACATTCGATAATATTTAAAGCATCAGTGATAAACAATTTATTTCAGTAAATAAGTCCGAAATTCAGTTTTGATTATACAAAGTAAAAGCATACTTTCCAGTATAATCCCAACAATCTCCCACTTATACTCAAAGTCTGATTTTAAGTATACTACAACATGTCTCGTGTAGTCTGTGACATCTAATGTCACCTACACGAACCTAATAATTTCTTCCACTTATACTCAAAGCAGATTGGCAACGGTCTTGACACCCATTCCTTCCACATGTCTCTCGAATGTATTCAGAGGCAGACCCTTTGTGAATGGATCTGCTAGGTTTTCTTCAGACGCTATCTTTGCCACATCTATATCTCATCTCTTAACGATTTCTCGTATAAGATGGTATTTCCTTTCAATGTGTTTGCTGGCCTTGTGGGCTCTTGGTTCCCTTGAATTTGCAACTGCTCCGACATTGTCACAATAAAAAAGATGATTGTGCCTGGGCAAATTGAATTACGCCCAAGTCCACTAGGAAGTTCTTGAACCAAACCGGCTTTTCGCCTTGCCTAAGCGGCTACATATTCGGTTTCCATGGTAGAATCTGCGATGCATTTCTGCTTAACGCTTCTCCATGTCACGGCTCCTTCCCCCATGCAAAACACACTACCGGAGATAGATATTCTGGAGTCTATGTCTGATTGGAAATCCGAGTCCGTGTAATCGATGGGGATTGGACTATCTGACTGATAAACCAACATTCTATCCCGAGTTCTTTTCGATATTTGAATATTTTTTAATCATAATTCAATGTTCTTTCCCCGGTTACTTTGATATCTTGCCACCATGCCAACGACAAAGCCTGATATCCGGGTCTCAGACACAAAGATTGCATACATAAGGCTTCCGGCAACCAAAGCATAAGGAATGCATTTCATGTCATCTATCTTTTTTCCTTAGGGCACATTTTCTTGGATAGATGGATTCCATGTCCGAAAGGTACGGGCCTTTCTTGGAATCTTGCATCTCAATCGTTTCAAGACAAAGTTCTATGTATAAAGCTTCGATAAGCCTATCATCCTTTTCTTGCGATCTCGAGTGATCTTAATCCCAAGGATGTGCGGCGAACTTCCCTAAGTCCTTCATATCAAACCTGCTTTTGAAAGCCCATGCCCTTACATCCGATAACACCTTCACATCGCTTCCGATGATTAGTATGTCGCCTACGATAGTACTAAGAATACCAATGCGCCCGACACGCTTTTTGTACACAATACTTTTCGAACTCGTTTTGATCGAACCCATAAGACTTTATAACATGATCAAAACATTGGTTCCAAGCTCTGGATGCCTGTTTGAGTCCGTAAATGGACTTCATGAGCTTACAAACTAGGTGTTCTTGGACTTTCTCAATGAAGCCTTGGGGTTGTTGCATATAGATCTCTTCATCAAGACTTCCGTTAAGGAAAGTTGTCTTGACATCTATTTGCCAGATTTTAAAGTCGAGATCGCTGCAAAGAATCGATAAGAGAATACGGATAGACTTAAGCATGGCTACGCTAAAAAAGTTTCCTCATAATCGATCCCTTCTTTCCGAGTATAACCTTTCGCCATGAGTCTTGCTTTGAAGGTTTCCACCTTCCCGTCCCGGTCCTTTTTTCTCTTATACACCCACTTGCAACCAATGGGTTTTGACCATTTAAGTGGTTCGACTAGCTCCCACACCCTGTTATGAAACATAGAACCCATTTCGGCTTTCATTGTTGTTTGCCAAGAATCTGCATCCTTGTCTTGGATTACCTCGTCATATGTCCATGGGTCTAATTCGTCTTGTCCGGGAATCAAGTCCGAGGACTCTCCTATTCCCATGAATCTCTCGGTGTTTTCACAACCCTCCCACTACGACACGAGGCTCCTGCCAGTAAGTGTGTCGCTTGGTATATCATCTTGTACAGTTGGCATTGAGGTTAGCCCTCTTAGCTCATTTAAGGTAATCTCACTTCTGGGTCTCTTTCGTTCATATAGTCTTCTTCCAAAAATCTAAAGTGGGTGCTTATGACCACCTTTTGATCTTCGGGACCATAGAACATACACCCTTTTGTTCCCTGGGGTATCCTACAAACAACCTTAATTCCGATCGAGGATCCATTTTTCCCCTTCCTTGTCCAACACGTAGGCGGACACCCCCAAATTCTCATGTGTCTCATACTAGGCTTCATACGGTCCACAATTCTTTGGGAGTTTTGGGAACCGATTTGGATGGCACCAAGTTCAGAATGTAAGTTGTTGTTTTCAAGGCATGACCCCAGAACGACTTGGGAAGATGCAACTCATCATAGATCTAACCATTTCCAAAAGAGTCTTGTTTCTTCGCTCTGCAACACCGTTTTGTTGAGGGGTTCCGGGTGCAGTGAGCTGGGATGCAATCCCTTCATCAGATAAGTAGTTCAAAAACTCATCGCTGAGGTATTCGCCTCCACGATCAGATCATAGAGACTTGATACGTTTTTCCCTATGATTCTCTGCTTGAGCCTTATATTCTTTGAATTTCTCAAAGGTCTCAGATTTATGCTTCATAAGGAAAATGTAACCGTACCTTGAGTAATCATCAATAAAAGTGACAAAATACTCATAACCTCCTCTTGCTTTGGTTGACATTGGACCACATACATATGTGTGAACGATCTCTAACACTTATTTGGCTCTATTCCCCTTGGCTTCAAATGCCCTCTTGGTCATTTTACCCTCCAAACATGATTCGCAGGTTGGAATTGGTTCAACTTGGAGAAACTCTAGTGAACCGTCTTTCACCAACCTTTGGATCCTCTTTGGTTTATATGACCCAATCTTAGGTGCCAAAAGAAATGTCTCGCTTCACGTCGATGAACGCTTTTCTAAAAGCGATTGATGTGTTATAGGATGCATTTAAGTGAGTGGTGTGCAAGACATTAATTGTATAGAGATTTTCTATCAATGTCCCATAACAGAATACACTCATCATTTCAAGAAATGATTTCATTCTTATTAGAAGAAACTAAGTGTCTATTAATGTAATTTAGAAACCGGAAGTGAATTCTTTTCTAAAACCGGGAACATAAAGAACATCTCTAAAAATTAGAACTCGTCTTCAAAAGACAAGTGCACTTCTCCCATTTGCTTCACCGCCACTCTCGTAAAGATCGCCCGGTGTGATGAGGATCTCACTGCCACTAAGTTGTCGGATCAGTTTGAACCCGTGAAGCAAACATGATTAGTGGATCCCGTATCAACTACCCACGAATGAGAAGTATACGCTGCTAAACAAGTTTCAACAATTAGTGCGTGAGAATTACCTTTCTTTCCGGCCCTTTTTGGGGTTGGAACAGTAAAACTCTATCATTGTCCTCTCACCGCAGCCTTTAAGCACTTCCTCATTGGATTTTCCTTGACACCACCAGCATTCGTCATCTTATCATTGCCCTTGGCAACAATTGAATCTGATTGCTTATGGCCTTTGGTCACCTTCTTCTTCTTGCCATCCCTTGGCCTAGAAGATGAAGACGGACCACTTGCCGTCAAAGCTTGAGTTTGGTGCCCCATCAACATCTCTGCCGAGACCAAAAGCTTGCAACAAATTAGCTAGCGAGGCCAAAATGCTCAAAAACTTTTTGGGCAGAGAGTGAAGTACCAAATTCATCTGAGTCTCCAGTTATAATCAGACTTTCGAACTTCAAGTTTGTTCAGATGAGCCATCAATTTTGAGGACGTAATCCCTTACGGGTTTGCCCTCCACCAATTTCAGCGACGACATCTCTCGCAAGGTGATCTGACGAGTCTCGTATTTTTGACTCGTCAGTTGGCTCATCTGATTTTGGTGTGTTAAGAATCCACTTGTGCTTTTGTGCAGTTAGGACAATTATAATTTTATGTTTCCAATCAATATAGTTTCCATACTTATTCTATTGACTTTAAGTATATTAACAGTGGATTAAAAGGTAACGATATGCTGAACTGAAATAAATAACTATATGCATAAGCACAAGTATATCACAAGATTTGATCACATGCATCATATTAAAATCTCAAAAAAATATGAACATGCATCAACCAACATCTCAAAACAGTTTAAATATGCCACGTGGGGTGGGTCATTATTTAAACACATTCAAGCAGGTTACAAACAAGAACAATTACAAACCTTTAATATCCAGATTAATAGTTGGCTCCCACTTGACCAATATAAAATTGACAGGGACTTCGGGGAAGTATATGCATATCAATTTTATACCTAAGTAATAACCATGATTAAATACATGATTATTATTTCGTATTGAACGAGCCTCGTGGGGAGGGTCATCGTCGCCACTAATAATAATCCACAATCATCCATTTGGAATTCATTCATGTGAAAGCCATCTTTTGACCGTCCCAAAAAGAAATTTCTCCAAAAGAATTCACAAATAAATAAATCATGGAGGTCGAAAATTAATTCAATTTTATTATCCTAATAAAATTGTCAATTAATTATTTAAACATACTTAGTAATTTTTTTAAGGTGAGATTTTTCATTGGGCAACTCTCATGCAAACACATTTAAACAAATTAAATAAAGCATAAGATAGCACAATAATAAATCAAGGAAAAGCGAAAAATAAACATATTGAATCCTTATCCGGTGTCATGGATTTGATTTTTAACGACGTCTTGAAAAAAATGCAGATATCAAATTTCTCCCGCTTTCGTCGTCTCGAAAAAAATACTCCATCTCGAAATGCCACGCCCAAGTGGTTACGCGGCCGAGATACCGCGCCCGCTATCGGCGGCGGCCACTTAGCGGGGTCAGCCTCGGCAACCGGCACCGCCGGCTGCGCCGCTTGCATACTCAGCGGCCTCAGCGAGAACTCGGCGTATCTCGTGACGACACGATACCCGTCGC
The DNA here is from genome assembly GCA_037126765.1 of Stenogyne calaminthoides. Taxonomy (NCBI): domain Eukaryota; kingdom Viridiplantae; phylum Streptophyta; class Magnoliopsida; order Lamiales; family Lamiaceae; genus Stenogyne; species Stenogyne calaminthoides. The sequence continues at coordinate 32,293,617 of JBBCBC010000025.1, read as the reverse complement.
GCATCGCATGACGCGCTTCGCCGTATCGCCTGTCGCGATACTGTTAGCGCCACCCGTCCCCTTATGTAGCATATTATGCCTTCATATCGCCAGCGCATGCTGTTTCGCGCGGCGCGCGTGCGCTAAGCGCCCACTTAAGTCTGGCGGCTGTCCTTGTAGCGCTCGGCCTAAACCTCGCCACAAGGCTGTGGCGTTACTGCAGACGTCCCAGATCGTCAGTGGCTCCCTTAACACGTTCGTTTGCGACGCACACCGCTACGCCTGGGTTACGATTTTATCCTTAATTCTTTGTCTCCGTCCTCGTTTACGATCAAAGTTACAATTTATTTATAAAAAATAAATAAACCTAGATCTAGACTAGTCTATTACATTGATCAAATCAAACAAATTCTAATCTACTTTCGTGGATTTTCTCACGAGGGCAAAACGAATCCGAATCGAATCAATTAAAAACCACAATTTATATGCATGCATAAATAAACACATTAAATTCCATGACAATTGGATACCTGCAAAACAGATCTAGCAATTCTACTATCCAATTTCAAATTTAATGTCAGTGAATTAAATTATAATTTAAAAAATTGAGTCTTAAACGTGGCTCGATAGCGCTTGTTGGGAATAAGTTGCACAGATATATTCGGGGTGAATATTTAAATACAAATTTAATTCTTATAATTATTACTAGCATGAATTAATCCTATATTAATTCAAATAATAATTCAACAACATATCATGCATATAATTAATTCACGTAAAATCCCACGCCTGCGAATTCTACGAAGTTTACGTGAACGCACCTCTTGGGATGGCGGTGATCCGGGCCGATTAGACTAACCAAAAGAACTTCCCAAGTATTCCCTTAATCCTTGTTCGACTATCCGGTGGTAGGACACTTGTGAACAATTAACAAAAGAAAAATAAATTATTTTGCACCACCTTTCACGATGGATTGTTCATTTCCATCTAGGTCGTGAATGGCTTACTTTTAGTTACAAGGGACTGTTACTTTAATCTTCTGTGATTTGGTATCACTAAATTAACTACAATGTAACACGTACGAATTATTGAACAGTTATGCAGTAAATATATGTAACATTCGATAATATTTAAAGCATCAGTGATAAACAATTTATTTCAGTAAATAAGTCCGAAATTCAATTTTGATTATACAAAGTAAAAGCATACTTTCCAGTATAATCCCAACACCCACATGTTCACCTCAGCAAATATTCAGATTTTATGATCGCCATGGGCGCCACCGACGCGACGCAGTGCCGATCATTCCCCATGACGCTAGGGCTACCGCACCACGATGGTTTTCTACTCTGCTTCACTGATCCATCACGCCTTTTCGCCACCGGGGACAGTAAATTCCTGTCCCATTTCTCATCCATGTGTGCTCGTCCAACACCAAAACAAAGGTTGGCACATTTCTCCCAGCTAAAGGGTGAATCAGATCGAGCATACATCGAAAGATTTGACAAATATTTGTACGATGGAGCCCCAGTTGAAGAGGATGCCAAGATCCTCATGGTGGTCGGAGGCCCGACCTCAATACTTGGATATATGGAAGGTCATGCATCCGAGATTGGCGAACACATATGCCGAATTCGAGAGCGAGCAACCAAGATTATAAAATGCGCAGATCTCGCCGCCCAATCACGACATTAGGTCGAAGAAGCAACAAAAAAGAGGTTTTGGTAAAAAAAAAAAATGAATGAGGGGTATAAACCCCCGTGATCTTTTAAACCATTTGAAGAAAGAAAGCGAGGTCGCATGCCCTACGAAGTCTTCCAGGCGTTTCAAATAAAATAATTTTTAATCAAATTAAAGATCGGACATGTTGGATAAGCCACGAAGAATCATAATGGATAAAAATCGCTTAATGCTTCCAAGTTTTGCGCTTATCATGAGTACATCGGACATAATATCAAGAATGTTGCGATTTACTTCGCCAACTTTGGAAGTTATATGAAAGAGAATCGCCTTCACGCAGCTTCCTCAAAAAGCCAATGGAGCGTAGACTCGACGTAAAAAAATAGGTTTTCGTAGGAGTAGCGTAAAGGTCAAGAAGATCGACAAGGATCCCGAAAATCCGCAAGAGGTCGGAATTACCCAAAAAGAGGGCACCTACCATGAGTAGAGGTCGGAGAGTCAAGAAATCCATGATTTGTCCCGACATGGTCCAAAGGTGGATGCTATCGCAAAATCACATTATCGAACAGCGAAAAGAAGATGGAGATCGTGCCACGCAAAGCATCCATCGTGTTAAGTGGCAAGACATCACCTAAGACGCCACCCTCTCACCAAATCATGTTCTCGGAAGACGATCTCGACGGCATAATCACCCCCACAATGACTCTCTAACCATCAGCGCTCGACTTCTTGGTTTGAAGGTGCATCGCCTCCTGGTCGATACCGGAGCATATGCGAACATCCTATTCGTCAACACTCTGCACCAAATGGAGAATCAAGTTGGAGACTTAAGTAGTTATATAGAACCATGTGATCACACCATCATGGGTTTCGGGGAATCTGTAACCAGGCCCTTTGGTATGATCAGGTTAGGAGTCGAGCTAGAGTCAACTTTAAATCCGGAGATCCGACGAACTAGAATGCTAGACTTTGTAATCGTCGATGCTCCATATACTTATAACGGGTTTCTAGGTCGCCCATTTATTCAGGAATTTAAAGCTGCCTGTTCAACTTATTACTACTGTGTTAAATTTCCAACTCAAGAGGGACGGGTAGCGTAAAAGGCGACCAGAAGAAAGCTCGAGATTATTTGCTGTCATGCGCGCCAGAAAAGAAAAATATCATTAACATGATGGAGCAAACATGGGAGACCGGAGAATCAAGCCAACAGGCGAACATATTGCCGAGGACGCTTATACCTTCTCTGACGAGCACATCTCCACGAGCTTAACACAAACCGGGGCGATAACTCATGTTCCGTGATCCAATGAACATTGATCCGCCAAACGAAGTTACGGGACTAGAACCTCGTATAGGTTTTGAACCTATGGAGGTAGTTGATTTAACACCGGGTCGATCGAAGATCCTCGATGGAAGCTAAAAAAAGGCGAGCAACGCTTTGTTGAACAATTAGAGTCTCATATCGGGCGAACATCTTTGGAATTAGAAGTGTTTATTGGTTCGGAATTACCAGAACCATTTCGAACAGAGATGATCTCGTATCTTCGAGAAAACTTGGATGTGTTCGCTTGGTCACACGAGGACATGGTTGGCATTGATCCTAAACATGCATGTCACACTCTTAACCTTGACCCAACACAAATTCCAATAATCCGAGCCTGCCAAAAATTCATCGGAGAAGTATGCAATTTATGGATAGTGAAATCAAAAAATTGCTCGATAATAAATTGATTCGAGAAGTAAAATGCCCAAGATGGCTTGCAAACCACTGTACTTTCGTCCCAAAATCTAACGGAACTTGGAGGTTATGCATAGATTTCAATCGATTTAAACAAGGCATGCCCGAAAGATAATTTCGATGCCACATATCGATTATTTGGTCGATAACACAATGAGGACATGAGCTCATGACCTTCATGGATGCATTTGTTGGGTATCACCAAATACCCATGCATCGAGACGATCTAAAAGTATGCGACTTTCTGCAATGAAAAATAATATGTATTGTTGGCAACGTATATGCCGTTTGGATTAAAGAATCTTTGAGCAAAGTATCAACGTTTGGTGAACAAAATGTTAAAACGAACACATAGGTCGAAACGATTGAGGTGTACATTGATGACATTGTGGTAAAAAATTACAAGGAAGACCACATCACCCACCTCGCACAAACGTTTGATATTCTCGAAAGTACAACATGAAGTTAAATCCAAAGAAATGCAACTTTGGGGTTCACTTTCGGGGAAAATTCCTGGGGACATATGGTCACCAATCGGGGATTGAAGCGAACCCATCAAAGATTCAAGCTTATGTTTCGACATGCGCGCCCCCGTAAAGTGTGTGAAAGAGGCCCAAAAAGTTAATCGGGCGTTTGGCTTCTATAAGCGGTTTATATCACTTAATCGAGACAAATGCAAACCTTTCTTTGATTAAAGAAAGGGAAATTCCAATGGATCTGAGTATTGCCAAAATGCATTCGAGTAATTAAAGCAGTACCTTGCAAATACTCAAACATTATCTAAGCCTGTTCCAGACGAACAACTTTATTTGTATCTTGCTGCATCCGAGCATGCAATTAGTGATGTGCTCGTTCGGGCAGAGGGGGCGATACATTTGCCAATTTATTATGTAAGTCGGTACTCAAAAGCCCAGAGCTCGGCATTCTCCATGGAAAAAACTCGCGTATGCTCGTTATGAGTGTCCCAAAACGAGACCATACTTTTTCGATCACTTTCGAGGTGTTAACCACATTCCCATTACGACAAGTTCTCCATTGACCCGAACCAACAGGGGCGATTACTCAAATGGGCGGTGGAGTTAGGCCAATTGGCATTACGTTAGCCTACATAAAGAATGAAGGGCCAAAGCATGGCCGATTTCATAGTTGAATCGACATATCCGAAAATACCCAAAAGAAGTGTCGACCAACCATGGCACATGTATGTTGACAGCTCATCTACAAGTTCAAGAGCCGGAGCAGGCGTGGTTCTCATCAGCCCAACTCGACAAACTTTCACGATGACCATCCATTTTGATTTCCCGGCCACAAATAATGAAGCCAGTCTGAAGCTTTGATCGGTTGGGTTACACATGGCTATGACAATGGGAATTGAGAGGTCGATGATTTATAGCGATTCTCAAATAATCGTATACCAAGTATTAGGCGAAGTACTAGGCCCGAAGGCGGCAGATGGCTGAATATCGACAATTAGCAAAAGAGTTGTTGAACAATCGAACAAGTTTACATAGAACAATTACCCACGATTGGATAATTGTTTCACGATGCCTTGCACGATTAGCAACAATGAAGAGGATTTGAAACACGACGGACATTGTGATAGTCACAACTTGTTCGCCATCAATCCCCGTTGTGGTCACCCACGTGATGCGCGAGCAAAAGAAACCCGGATGACTCCAATTTTAAATTACTTACAAAAGGACTTCTCCCCCAAAATAAGGCACAAGCTACTTGCCCAGACATAAGTCGCCGATATACTATCCTAGACGGGCATTTATATAAAAGAAGTTTCTCTCTTCCATTATTAAAGTGTATTACTCTGAAGAGGGCCATATAATTGCAGAACAGTTCACGAGGGGTATGTGGAAACCATAAGGGTGGACTTGTCTCCGCACATAAAATTATCGAACAAGGTTATTATCGCCTACTCTCAAGAAAGATTAAACTACGTATGCCCGCGCATGTCATAAGTGTCGCACACGCCCACTATCCATAGTCCACCAAGAACTAGTATCATTTTAGCATACCGTGGCCATTTGCTAAATGGGGAATCGATTTGATCGGCCCGCTTCCTCTTGCACATCGGGAGTAAAATATGTCGGGGTTGCCGCTGATTACTACACTAAATGGGCGGAAGTTTTGAAGCTATTGTTAAAGCCCCGCAAACAAAGAATGTGGAACTTTGTTTGGAAAAATATCATTTGTCGTTTTGGGCTTCCCCAATCATTGGTAACGAGATAATGGCAAATGGTTCATGGAAGTGAATTCCGATAAAATTGTACTCCACTGGGGCATAAAAAGCATTACTCTACTCAATTATTACCCCAAATCAAGCGGACAAGTAGAAAATTTGTCGATAAAATTATCTAGCATATCCTCAAGGCTAGACTTGATAATTCAAGGGGAGGATGGGTGAAGAGTTGCCCGAAATATTATGGGCCTGTCGAACTACTTTCGAACATCAAGCTGCGAAACCCCTTTTGCCACGGCATTTAGTGCGAAGCTGTTATACCCGCGAAATAAAGATTAAGCCATCGGACAATGACTTTTGGAGAGCACATCAACGACCAAAAGCTACGCCCTAAGTCTTGAACTTTGTTGGAAGAAAGAAGGATGGATGGGCCGTTTCAGGGACGCCATGTATAAAAAAAGATCGAAAAAGTTCTATAACTCCAAAATCCAAACACGCAGGTTCAACGTGGGCGAGCTGGTTCTAAGACGAGCAGCGGGGGTACCAAGTGGTGTGTTCGGCCGAGCATGGAAAGGTCCATTCAGAGTTACAGAATGCTTGTTAAACGGGGCATATGATTGGAAGACCTGAATGGAGTTCCATTGTCCTATTCATGGAATCGCGGCAAATCAAAAAAAATTATCGATAACGACGAGCACTGGTGGCGAGCATAATCATTATTCAAAAAAATGAGCACAACTAATGAAAGCATGATCACCGTTTTGGTCGACGAGCATAAATCGGCCGAAAGCATAATCACCCATTCACCAAAGACGAAAGCAGACAAACATGAAGAAAAGAACATACCATGTTCGACACAAAATTCTGAATCTTCTAGAAGAAATTCTGGCCAGTACTATTAAAAGATAGAAGATACGTGTCAAAACAAGTTGAGAAGTGGTGGAAACCAAAAGAGGTATGTGTCAATCCTTGAATAAGAACTGGAAAAGACAAGGACATATGTCAAAATGAGGATTTAAAGCGAAAGGCCAACACCAACTAGCTATGCCGGCTTTGTTTGGGATGGTAGTATAAATAGGTGTATTGATAGGCAAGAAGGTGGAAGAAAAACAAGAGAAAAAGAAAAAATCGCAAACATAGTAGAAGAAAATTCAGTTATCGAGAAAAGTTGGTTTGGTATGCCTCCCGCACGTATCCAAAGACTCGATTCCGGCTATCATTCTCTTTGAATCGATCATCTATCTGGCGCTTGCTCTGAAAGACGGTAGCTTTATACCCCATAAGACACTCACGACGCCCAGGTTGGTTCTCGTTACGGACCGAGATGCTCGGCGAGTCTTGGTTGCCCTCCGCGTTACTTTCATGCTTATGCGATAATAATCACTAGTCCCTCGCATCCCCAAAATCTCCTGCGGGGGGTGGGATGTCGTGGTATCCACTCGAGCGATCGCGGCGGATCGCGATGCTCGAGCATCTCTGAAGGGACAAAAGGTCTGACGAGAGGCTTTTGCCCAGCGCTGATATAAGCGGCGGCGTGCTACCACATACTCATGTCGCAGTTGTTTCACATAATCCGCAACTTATCCAGGGAGGACAAAAGCTTATCTTTCTGCCGGCTTGAGCATATTACTTGAAGAAGAGTAGACAGGCTGATCCGCCTCATGCTTGTCAACATCAATTCCGCGGATGAGATGAGGTCAGCTCATGTCTATCTCAAGACAAGGTTTAAATTCAAAACCATAGTCTGATGTTTATGGTTATGTGTAATAGAAACAGTCTTCTTCAAATGTAAAAGTTGTAATAGAATACAACGTGTTGCGAAAACATTTTTGTTTGTTAAGTTTTTCTAGTTTAAGCCTATCAGAGGTCGCACCTAAGCCGGACGACCCGAACAAAGATGAGCGAGCCAAAGTTTATGTTCACCTGACGAAACAGTTTGTACTTAGATACCCGCAGCAAAGCTAGTGATGGGTACGCAGTCGCAACTAAATAAGATGACTCGTACTTACAGATACCCTCAACAAAGCGAGTGATAAGTACGGGGTCGTAGCTAAATAAGACGACCCGAGTAAGAATAGTGATCGCGCCTAAATAAGACGATCACGAAACAAGAAAGAGGGGGGTTGCATATAAGTTAACCCATCTGGTCGCAGCTAAATAAGACGATCAACCTGATTGCATCTCAATAAGACAATCAAAAAACCAAAGAAGTCAAGGTGGAACATAGACACAGATCATGTTCGAATTCATTCAGAAGAAAAGATGGCATAAACTAGGAAACAAGACAAACATCAACCGTTCATCAGCAACAAAATTCATCCTCCACGATCAGGTTAGAAGAAATTGTTCAACAAGCAAATTCAACCATTCAACAACAAAACTGTTCAGATTATAAAGAAGAAGACAAAAATTACACAATAGTTCAGAAGAAATTGTTCAGCAAAACAAAAAGCAAAATTAAGGGACAAATTCATTATTGGGGGTGGGCGGAAGCGATGTATCGAGCAAATCCTGCCTCGTCTGCTCGGCCCCTTCAAGAGAAATTCCTCCAGCATCATCATGCCTCGTCTGCTCGCCAGGTAGCACATTCTGCTCGTCTTCGGGAGAACCACTTTATTCGCTCTGCATCTGATCAAACCCGTGCTCGGCTCGGCAAGCTTGATCGACAATACCTTCAACATTTGCGTCTGAATCATCTTCCTCATCCAAAATAGGATCATCAATCTCGATCCCATCTGGAAGATTAGAAATCGCATGATCAGTAAATCGATATTGGAAGGTTGCGATCCGGGGGGTTGTCGATCAGGTACTTCTCAAGATGGGCTACGAGCGGGGCAATCTGGTCGGCACTAAGTGTTTGTCTAGCAAAACGGATGGCATCAGCAAAGGCGCATATATAAGAAAAATTCGACATAGAATCAACTTACTCCTCAGTGTGCAATTTTGAATTTTCAAGACCTAGACGAGTATTAGTCTCTTCAGCAGTAAGGAGTTGTTGGGCGAGCAAAGTTTTCTCGCATTCTCAGAGCCTCGATATACATTCGGAGTTTCCGAGCTCAAAGTTCAAATTTCGCCCTGAACTCTTTAATGCCGCCACCTCTTCCCCGATGCGGTGCAGCTCCTCCCGAAAGCAAGGCCTAGCTCCTCTCTAGCTTTGGCGAGCATCTTCCCCGAGCTTGACGAGCATCCTCTTGAGCTTTGCGAGAGCATCTTCTTAAATTTGAGGATACTTGTCCCCTCGAGCCAACTTCATTTCATCTTGAGTTTTGGTCAGCTCGACCACCTTCTCTTCGAAACTTTTAATAAGAGCCACGTAGTTGGCATGAAGATTGGCGGACTCAGCGTAAGCTTTCTCAAGGAGAACCAAAGATTGGCCATGGTGCACTAGACCAAGTCGCATGGTTTCCAAAGGTGTTGGACCCTTAGTTGCCTCTTCGAGCTCAGTAGTCCATGCTCGGATGGGGTCTCGCACGCTTTCTTGACATGCTCGGGAAGGCCAGGAATATTGCGAACACTTGGAGAGTAGTAATAATCTTTCAATTCTGGCATCAGAGGCGCCAATCTGTTCAACCTGCATGTCCACCCAAGCAAATAAATGTGATTAAGCGATCAAATTAGGTGGAACAAAGAAATACTCCAACAAAGCGAGCAAACGCGTGCACATTCACCCACGGTAGGGTCCCATCCCAAAAAATGATTTGTCTTCGGGAGAACGGCCGAACTCATAGGGGTCCGGTTCGGGTCCCGCAGGAGGTGGAGAAGATGTCTGGACTCCATTTCGATGATTTGTGCGATTGGACCCGACCCACCAGGCAACCGTTAAGGTTTACCACCGTGGGTCGCCTCAATGAAATCGATGCTTTCCTGAGCTATCGGATTTTGCTCGTCAAGTGCCCTCCTGGATCTCTTTGGCGAGGGAGCTTGGTCACTCGCCCCGCCTTTCGATCAACAGAAGTTGTCCTTCGGCCAACCGACGACTACCTGTCCGCACCTACCGGGTGCCGCCTTTCTCCTCTTGCTTTCCCCTCTATTTGCTCGGGCCGGACATCTCTCGGTTTGAATTCGAAAGCAAGCTCTTGAGGTCTCTTAGTTAAAACCATTTCAAGATGTTCGGAGGTGCTTACAAAGAATAAAGGACGAGGAAAGTTTGTAGACAAAAGAATTCATTAAAAAAAAAGAGAAATCTGCGAACAAAAGGGTACAAATACATTTTCAAATACAAAAAAACAATCCTTACGGTGGATTGACGGCCACAAGATGGTGAGGGGGGGCGCGACAATCCTCATTTTTTTCTCTGGTCAAGAAGTTCAAAGTCTTCAATCGACCGCTCCAAGTAAGGCTCAAGATCAATTTGCGGAATCTTTCTGAAATAACCGCTGTTTGTCTCTTTTGTCGATTCTTTGCTTGAATCCCTGAAATTGAGAAAATAAGTTAAAATCAGTTCATGGTGAAGAGCAAAAACATAAAAGTACTTACTTCGGCAGATCCCAAAATCTGTGGGGATATCTAGGCGAGCATTTGGTTCACATCCAGAAGCCGGGCTTTTCCAATCACCCCCAACGAACCAAAACTTCTCTTTCCAATCAGTAATCTTGCTCGGCACATCCTCAATGACCTTACATTTGGCATTTGCATGCATGAACAACCATCTGTGTTCGCCCTTGGGTTGCGACAAATGCACTAATCGAGAGAGTTATTGTGCTGTTGGATAATACACGGGCTTCGTTTTGCCGAACAGAGTTAGAAAACTCATAATCATATGTCACCCATTCAGCTTTAGCTGTGTAATGGTGATGTTCCATTCTACGAGCAAACGAGTGATAGCCGGATGAAGTGGGAATCGAAGACCCGTTTCCATCGTGTCTAGGTTCACAGCAACACAACCCTCAGGAGGCTGATCTGCTCGCTCATCGGGACCAGGCACCCAGAAAAATACATCTTTTGGGGTTTCATAATTCTTATACAATTGGGCGAGCATATCTACATCAATTACGCTTGCAATTTTGCTCGCCGGATATTCATTCTCAACCTAAGCCCTATGAGGTTGTTCGGGCCAATCAAAAATCATAACGAGTATTATACTCAGTATGTTTGAAATATGAGGAATACCAACAGGATGTCGAGTTCCGGTTACGTTTCATTTGTCGAATCCTCTATTCGACTCAATAATGTTCTCAGCCACCAAGATTTCCTCCCTCGTATAGTCATCATCCCTATTTACATCGTGACTATATACAACCCTAGACCCAATTTGGGGTTGGGACAAAGAATCTTCGCCCGAATCATCTAAAAATCGGTCCAAGCAAATCCTATCTAATTCATTTAGGGCATCATCTAATCCGATGAAAGAATGGCAAATGGCTGTTGAACTTGCCAACGGGATCTTGAACCCGAGGCATTCATCTCCGGAGCATTAGCACCACTACGGGAGATTGGGCGAAAAGAGGAGGAAGAAGAACTTGAACGAGAAGTCGTAATTGGGATTAAAGAGAGTACGAATTAGTTATATGAAAGAAATCCTTCACGAAAATGAACGTATCTTGCGAAATTTTTGATTTAGGCGAGTATGAAGAAAAAAAAGAAGAGAGATTGAAAAAAAAGAAGAAGAAAGAGGCGGTAAAATAAGTATTTATAGATCTTGCGAGAAATTTGAAAATTCAAAAAGGGTTTACGACCTGACGAGACGACGACAGATTTCAATATATCGGCCATGGGACCCCCGATGAATACAAAAGCGGCCGGTGAAGAATATTGTTGTGTTCGATACAATTACTCGATTAATTTATACGCCCGGAGACACGCGTGTATTAATCAACTATTAAAATAACCATGCTCGATGGACAAGTGTACTTTCGCCGTTTGCGGACCGAACAAGTTTGTTCGCCCGAACTGCCCAAAAAGCGAATATGCTGCGCCACTTGGCGACCAAGCAAGTATGCTCGCGGCTTCGCCAAATCTGGCGTGATGACTGATCTTATCTAGAGATGATCTTTGAAGATATGTTGATCGATCGGTCGGTGATCGGATCAATAAGAAGAAATCGAGATAACTTGAGTCGAGTGACTGAGGTCGGGATATCGAATTGAAAAGAAACTGAACCCAAGAAGCTGAGTAACACAAGGCTCGGATAACCCGGCTCGGATATGCTCGATGAGGACAAAGTTCCGCATAATATTGATATGGTCAAAGGGCGAACAGGCAATCAATCGAGCAAAAGATTGATTTGATTTGACCAAAAGAGTGCGCCTTATAAACAAGTAAATGCAAAGGTCAACCAGAAGACGGTTGAAAACGTATGCATCATCACGAAGTTCTTACAAAACACGAAGTCTCCTTCTCATGCTTGCCAAACCAGCTTTCACTTTGTCAAAGTACTATAAATAGAAGAAAAAAGAAAAAGAAGGGTTCACAAAAATTTTCCAGTGGTGAGGTTCGTAAAAAAATTCTCAAGTACTTTATACGTTGAGAAAAATCCACAAGACTCACACACACTTACTCTCCAAATCATCTTTTTTTCATAGAAGTTTTCCCCATGAGAAGTATGGTGTACTGTGTATGTAAACCTCGCAATATGACATCCCTGGCTTGGAATGCCCCCAGAGTAGTCATTTCTTGACGAACTGGGTCAACAAATTCTTGTTATTTACCATATATTGTACACGTACTTATTTTATTTGTGAGTTGTTATCAAATTAGCCACATAATGTTCTCCATAAAAAACGACTCGCAACAGTGCGAATGTTATAAAATGTGTAATTCATATTTATTATATTATATTATATAATACTATTCATTTATCTTTCTTTCGGTAATTTTTGTTTGACTTAATTTAAGATAAATAAAATGTTTCATTCTAAATGTATTTTATCTTAGTGTGAATTATATTTAATTATTATTTTTTTAATAAATAATTTTATTTTATAATTGCTCTTATGTATATCTTAATATATTTTATGTGGCAAAAGTATTTTATATTATAATTCATTCACTTTTAATTTTTTTTATTATTACATATTAATTAATTAGTCTTTTCTTAGTCGATTTATTTTGTTTTGATTTTTAGGTTTCAATTTCATATTAAAATGGATAAATAATATTTGACTCAATAATTTTATTCTAAAGTTTAAGAAAATTTACTAATATAGACCTTAAACAATTATTAATTCATATTTAGTGTATTTATGCACATATTTATATTTTTAATTATTAAATATAATATTTATTGAAAATATTACAATTTTTAATTAGAAACCGCGTGTTACGCGGGCACTAAACCGAAAATAAGTATATATTTATAAGTTACACCATGCACAAAAATTATAAGTTACCGAACAAAAATTAAAATTATAAATATAGGATCAAAATAAAAAAATAATGAAGTTATCTTTATTTTCGCTTAATATGTAGAAGATAATGTGAATTTCAGCAACTTGGGAATATTATAATATTTCGCATGACGATTTGGACAAAAAGTCTGTAAGTTACATGAGAAAATTAAAATAAAAAAATCAATAGGACCAAAATCAAAAGTGACAAAGTCATAGGGCGGAAAAAAACATATTCCCTTAGATAAATAAAATATTGTGACCAGATAAACAACAAAACAAATATTTGTAGCTGATATGATTGTTATATCAATGAGTTTGATAAGAACAATGAAGAAAATAGAGGCAAAACTCTAGTATAGTCATCAAAGTGATAAGAGGTTTGCAGTTGTCTGCAAGACTTTCTACGCTATCACTAATACAAAAATTATTCATTTGAAGGCAAGTGAAGGAACATTCATAACGAATTCATAATTCAAATTACCTACTTCGATACTCCCTGCAATATATACAAAACGTGAATATCAATCGCAATGAACAGATTAGAAGAAACTCTTTCACGACTAATCAATACTCAAATTACTTATCTTAATATTTCGTGCAATATAAAAAAAATCCCTACAAACAAATTCATAACTCAAATTATTTACTTCAATATTTCTTGCAATATATATAAAACGTGAATATTAATAACTATGAACATATTAGAAGAAACCCATTCACAATTAATTCAACACTCAAATTACTTATCTCAATACTACGTGTAATATATAAAAACTCCCTACACTATACAAAATAATTACATAATTGTAATAAACATTCATAACAAATTCATAATTCAAATTACTTATCTCAATATTCCCTGCAATACACAAAACGTGATTATTAATCGCTATGAATAAATTAGAAGAAACTCCTCCACAACTAATTCAATAATTTGCCTCAATACTCAATATAAAAAAAAAATCTCTGCAATATACAAAATAATTACACAATTGCAATAAACATTCATAATCAATTCATAACTCAAATTAGTTACCTCAATACCCACTGCAATATAAAATAATAAAATTAAATTAAATAGAACAAATTAGAAGAAACTCCTACACAACTAATTCAACACTCAAATTATTACCTCAATACTCCGTGTGATATAAAAAACTCCCTGCAATATACAAAATAATCACATAATTGCAATAAACATTCATAACTTAAAGTACTTACCTCAATACTTCTGCAATATAAAATAATAAAATCTGATTAAATATACAATACAAAATCAGATTTAAAAATTCATAAAATTAAAAACAAATTCATAACTCAAATTACTTACCTCAATACTCCCTGCAATATATACAAAACGTGGATATCAATCACTATAAATAAATTAGAAGAAACTAATCCATAATTAATTCAACACTCAAATTACTTACCTCAATACTATGTGCAATATAAAAAAATCTCCCTGCAATATACAAAATAATTGCACAGTCGCAATAAACATTCGTAACAAATTCATAACTCAAATTACTTACGTCAATATTCCCTGCAATATATACAAAACGTGAATATTAATCGCTATGAACAGATTAGAAGAAACTCCTCTACAACTAATTCAACACTAAAATTACATACTTCAATACTCCGTGCAATATAAAAATCTCCCTGCAATATACAAAATAATTACACAAAATATAACCAATTTATAACTCAAATTATTTACCTCAATACTCCCTGCAAATAAACACTCATAACGAATTTATAACTCATATTACTTACATTAATATTCCCTGCTAATATATACAAAATGTGAATATTAATCGCTATGAACAGATTAAAAGAAACTCCTCTACAACTAATTCAACACTCAAATTACTTACCTTAATACTCCGTGCAATATAAAAAAAACTCCCTGCAATATACAAAATAATTACACAATTGCAATAAATATAACCAGTTCATAACTAAAATTATTTACCTCAATACTCCCTGCAAATAAACATTCACAACGAATTCATAACTCAAATTACTAATTACCTCAATATTCTCTACAATATATACAAATCGTGTATATTAATCGCTATGAACAGATTAGAAGAAACTCTTCTACAACTAATTCAACAATCAAATTATTTACCTCAATATTCCGTATAACGTTCAAAACAAAATTAGATTAACAAATACATCAAATTAGAAGAATTGCTATGAACAGAAAAAAAGAAACCTATGAACAAAAAAATATTTCTTGCAATATACAAAACAAACTAATATTGATGATCATAAAAAGAATTGTCATAATCATTCATAATTAATTACGAATTCAAATTACTTATCTCATTAATATTTCCTACAATATATAAAATTAAATTAAATTAACAAATTTATCAAATTAGAAGAATTGCTATATGAAAAAAAAAATATGAACAAAAATCAAGAGAAAAGTTGGCCACTGGGCGAACAATGCTATCTTGTTGATGAGATACAAAATTTTGTACACCAGCTGAGTCCATATGTTCTTGATTTTTTTTTTAAGAATGTGGAATATAATTTAATAACGTGTTATAAACTTATAATCTAAGAGACGATATAGATTTATATTCTAATTTCTAATTAAGCATGGATTTTTAGGAGTGGATCTTTATAAATAAATATGATAATAGGAGTGGAACTTTATAAATAAATATGATAATAATTAAAAAATTAATTAATTAATTAGATTAAAAATTTAACTTAAATAACTTTTAATGAGAATGCACGATTTTGAAACTAAATATTCTGGTTGAATTGGACTTTTATAAAATTAACATGGTTTCACCACATAGACTGAATCAGGTTTACCAATATATAGTAGTAAGATTAAGATATATAATATAATGAGATAATATGATTGGACAACACAAGTGGAACAATGTTTAATTGATTAGAGGTAAAAATTGTCCGAATTCTAAAAATATACTACATAGTTTAGGTACCTCAAAAAGTTGGTTCCTGTGTTGATTGAATTTGCGTATTTTAGTGCAAAATTCATCTTATTACTGGTGCACCCGTGAGGGAACTAAATTAGATTATGGTGTAGAATTTGTGTTCTTCTTTTTCTGTGATTTAACAGAAAGTAATTGATATTTTGGGGAAATTCAGACATGCCAGCGTGGAAACTGATGGTTAAATTCTGTTGTAAATACATTTCTCTAAATTGTACCATCATTTAAGCACAAGGAACAACATGTCAACATATACTTCTGCCTTCTCAATTTCCCCTACATCAATAATGGTACTAGTTGGCGTCCACCAGTGGCTTTCTTCAAAATTTTTGTCAATTTTCTTTAAATATTGCTACATACATCCAAATTAAATGTAACCCATTTATAATTTAACTCATGTTATCAATTATCTTTCTTGTTTGAGTATTTCATATGGGCATATGAGACGATCCACATTTATTAATTAAATAAGAATAACTAAAATGGGAATATTTGGTAAGACCACCTCCAGCAATTTACACTATCTTGAAGTTAATTCAACACTACTCTATTCTAGTGTTAACATCATATCTTCAGCAGTTTGCACTACTTTTACACTAAAACTAATTATTCTATAAATATTCTTCATTAGTTGATTTATAATAATAATTATTAATATATTTTAAAACTTATTTAAATATATATTAGTAAATTTTTTATTTTGTATTTAAATTTAAAATTTGACCAAAATTAAAAAAATATGTAACAATCATAAATATTCATGCAAATTAAAATTGAAAATTCATAATAATATTTAAAATAGAAACTAAATTACAACGAAAATGTAAATTACAAAATGGTAGACACTAATTATTATATTTTTTAATATTCTTCCGACAAATACTAATTTATATTTTAATAATTAAAATGAAAAAATAATTGAAATTTATAATGTTAAATTAAAAAAACTAAATTACCTATAGCATTGCACAATATTACAAAAATAATGAGAAAATAATAACGAAAACATAGCATCAAATTTTTGCTACTATATATAGAGTAGCAAAATGATTATATAGTGTAAAACTCTATCATTAAGTCAACATAAAGTAACTGTTGAAGGTTAAATTATAGGGTAAAACTTCAGCATAGTGCATTGCTGGAGTTGCTCTAGGTGAATAATTTTTATAAATCTTTTGACATTATATAGTGCAACACAAATTT
Source organism: Stenogyne calaminthoides (assembly GCA_037126765.1). Lineage (NCBI taxonomy): Eukaryota > Viridiplantae > Streptophyta > Magnoliopsida > Lamiales > Lamiaceae > Stenogyne > Stenogyne calaminthoides. Next base: position 32,276,520 of record JBBCBC010000025.1, on the reverse strand, counting down.
TTGAGTAGATCTTGCATAATAATTTACAGTATAAGTATTTTATAATTATGAATTTTCAATAAAATAACTAATACAGTATCTTTCTAATGAAATAGTTAATATGTCATACAAATATCTTTTTATTTAACAAATATCTTTTTATTTAAGGATACGACTTACATCGTTTAACTGATTTACATATAACTTTGCCCAAATTTTAACAATATGTATCATTATTTTGGCATTTAATTGTCATGAAATAATAGTATTTTGAAAAGAAAAAAAAAGACTATTTAAGATAAATAAGAGTAGTAACATATAGTCCGTGATAGTGTAGGACCAAGGTTAAATTATTCACAATACTAATTTTGTAATCGAACTATGAAAACAAATGCGAAATGAGAATTGTTATGTTAGACCATCATTTTTATATAAATTTATACAAGTAAAGGATGCACACTTGCGTGATACAGAGCATAATTTGAGCATAATGTTTTAACACTTCCAAAATGATAAATGTTAATTTGTGTTAATTTGCACTTTTATGTATGAGACTATCTCATACAAGTTTTTTCATAATTTATTTAAAATGAGAATATTGGAATTTTCTATAGTTCTTGATCAATTCGTTACGGGCCAAAAAAATGTTCATTTGTACGGTGCAGGACTAAATGGGCCGTCAACGTTTAGAAGCAAAGCTTATTAGGGCCTATTTCTTGTGGGCTATAAATTTATATTGTCCAAAATGATTTACGAAATATTATAAAACTCGGGTCCAATAAATAAAATATGGTACTCTATGAAACGCTAAGGCCACATTTGTTATCAGCTTGAGGTGGATGGGGCAAATTCGAATAAAGAAAAAATGTGAATTGGGGAAATTCTGTGAGTAGTAATCTTTGTTTGTTTTGGGTTGGATGTGGTAGGGATGGATGAAGCTTTATGTTAAATCAATACTTTTTAATGATGATAATGTATTATTTTATCTTGGATGGTCCACCTACACTGTATATAATAATGAAGCTTAATGTTAAATCAATACTTTTTAATGATGATAATGTAGTAATCTTTGTTCTTTTTGTCTTGATGTCAAGTTTCTAATAAAAATATGATCCAAGTAATTCTACCTGATAAAAAAAGAGATACACTTATGTGAGATGGTCTTACAGTGAGAAAGAACATAATTTGAACATGATAATTTAACACTTTAGTAAGAGAGGGTGTTGATTTGGGCTAATTTGTAACCCGTCTCATACGAGTTTCCATCATTAATTAAAGAGAAAATTACAATTAGGTACGAGATTTACTAACTACTAGATACACTTTCTTTTACCAATTACATTAAACTACAAAAGCACCTAAGGAAAGACAAAATTTTCCCTTAATTAAACTTAGTTATTAATTTCTATATTCAACAACAAAAATATATATACATAGTTTTACAATCTTCATTGGTGCTCTATGACTATCACATTACATGTAAAGTAGACTGTAATATTCACCCACTATGTATAAATGCATAAGAATATAATATATACATATATACAACATATCTATCTAGAATGAAACTTTATACCCATTGGATGCTACATGGACCACAAAACTACATTTGGAAAAATTGAAAATGTTTTAACTTAAGAAAGAACACTATGACTCATCAAGAACCTAAAAACTTGACATCAAGACAAAAAGAACCCTTATTATATCCAGTGTAGGTGGACCATCCAAAATCAGCCCCTCTAAACTTGAGACATACTTCCAACACTTATCAAGAATGTTCTTTAAAATATAAGAGGTAAAAATGTACATATATGTGCATGTATTGTAATGTACATAAGGGGAAAATGGCAAACAAATTAAATATTATTAGCTTGGAAAAGAAGTGAAGGGCAAAAAGTAAATACAATAGGGGCTATATTGAGAAAGCTTGATAGAGAAGAGGTTCCTTCTAGGTAGAAGGGCTTCTTCTACTACAAGTGAAAAAGGTATGACACTGACATTTTACCAAGATGAAAAAAAATGTGGTATGCTGCATGATTGTTTTTCAAGGGATTGTTTGTAGCAACGTTTTTATAGTGGAGTAGATTACAAAAATCTCCCTCGAGATTGTTCAAATTATTAAAAAGGACACTATACTTTGGATAATTACTAAATAACCCCATAAAAAGATAAAAAAAATTATTTGAATGATCTAAATATGTGAAATCAGGCCATTGGATTACTATGTGTTCCTTATATAATATGCGAAATTAGATCACTGGATTACTATGTTTTCCTGAAATATGCGAAATCATATACTGGATTACTGTGTGTCTTTTATACAATATGCGAAATCAGATACTGAATTACTGTGGTATAATATGCAAAATCAGATCACTGGATTACTATGTTTTTCTTATATCTACCTCGATAGATTGTCTAAATTACCAAAATAACACTACAATTTGAATAACTACTAAATACCCTATAGAAATATATGAAAAAATTGTTTAACTGATCAAGAAATGCAAAACCATATAACTTACAATGTTCTCACTATATCCATCTCCATATATTGTTTCTTCATTTTTTTTTTAGTCTTTCAATGAGGTATTTGGTAATTTATTACAAAGGATAGAGTTCTTTTTTGTAATTTGGATAAATTTCGAGGAGATTTTTATAATTTACCCTTAATTAAAATAAAAATAAAAAACTAAACTTCACCCTTCTTTAAGCAAATAAACCCATCTCTCTCTCTCTCTCTCCTATGTTTTCTCACTCCTCTTTCTTGACCCCCCTTTAAATGAACTATTTCACTTGTCAATGAGAAAAAACACCCTCTTTTCCAAATGGGGTGGCTTCACTCCCTCCTCTCTCCTATCAAGAAGCTCTGGATTCGTCTCCATTCAGCTCGGAAGAAGAGTATGTTCTCATCATCATTTCAATTTCAATTCAATGCTAATTGGATAATATATATACACTTGCATTTCATTTATACACATGCACACAACGTTTTCTCACATGATCAATATGTTATATATATCTTCATTTTGCTATGTAAATGCATATCATAAACGAACATCAAATGCGAAATAAGCTGCAAATTACTTACTATTATTTTCCTGGTTGTGATCAGGCAGAGGGATATATATTCTGTATGAGGATGTGAAGTCTTGCCCTTACGAAGACGTGCACGTGCTCTGGTCGATACTGGTGGAGGCGCATCCACCGGCATTGCCACTGCCGCCACCAAAATGACTGCTATTCATATACACCAAAAACAAAGCAGAGAGTTAAAGAGTATACATACCTGTATATTGTATATAAGATAGTAACTTTTACTGATTTTCATCTTTTTTTTTAACTTTACATTTTGGTTGTTCATTCTCTTTCGGTGGTGGTAAAATTACAGAGTGAAATGATAAATTATTGGAAAAAATAGAGTTTTTTTTTTTTTCCGGGCAGTTAAAATTTCCAGCTTAATCTATGTGATTACATAAAAAGTTACCAATCAATTAATCTTTTTAAAAATGTGGTAGTTGAGCATTGATCATAACGTGTAGTGAATTGATAATTTTAATTTTGTTCTTGTTGCATTGTCTATGTCCAGCAGTTGACGTGGCAGTTTTGATAGGATCTTCACAACATTCGGAAGTTTAAAGGTTGACTAATGATAGCTACTGATGAATGACACAACCTAAATACTTCAAAATTCCATCTTTATGTTTATTTAAAGAAAAACGGTAATGATACTTAAATGATGAAAAATTTTGGGGAAACTTTTAATTATGTTTTGCATAGTGTGAGAACCACCTAAGTCCAATAGTTTTCTCCTACGTGTATGTGATCATTTTTTAATAAGAGTAGAAACATCAACATTATCACATTATAAGGTATTACATGTCACATTATAAAATGTACATAGTTTCACTTGAGTCATATAGAAAACATTAAACATTATTACATCATAAGACAAACAATATTGCTTCGTTAAGCATATAACACCATAAGGCATTCAGTATTACGTTATAAGGAACATAGTAAAACAAACTAAGTTTTTACAGAATTACAGTATCATCACAAGACAAATAATAATACATCGTGACGCATACATTATCACATCTTAAGGCATATTGACAAGGAACATTACCTCATAAGTCAAAAGGTATTATTTCCATAGGCATGTAATATCACATCTTTAGGCAAAAAGTATCACATCATCAGATAAACTGTATCACATCTCTTAGGCCTAAGTAATGTTATTTGCCTTCAATGCATTATCATTTATAATACTTATTACATTTAGATTCTATTGCTCATTATTTTGAACTTTTTTTAAACTCCTCCCCATGTCCCCAAAGTGATTGAACAAAGACAAACAACCACTATCAGCATGAAATGATGCAACAAATCACAAACCAAACACTCGAATCTAATGAGAAATGGAAAATCTCAGAATATGATAAGTTTTTTTTATTTTTTTATTAATTTATCCACTCCGTTACCCCCAAAGGTGACTCGAACAATCGACCAGTTGACCACACTTGCATTGGCTATCCCACTTTGTCCTCATAATATGATAAGTTTGCAGCCTTATTTAAGACTCACACGTACTGAAGGAGAGGGCCAAAATTTCTCACCTTTACAAGGCAGAAGAGACTCTTTTAGTCACACGTTGCAGCCACTGTTTGAAGTATGCTTGGCTATCGATCTCTGCAGGTGACAAACCACCTAGAGGAGTTATAGTTATCTGCAATACATAAAAAAAAAAACGTTAAAGCACTATCCCATTATATAACTCAGGGTAAAGGTGGTTTTTTTTTTTTTTCATTCTTTAACTTTCACCAATTTTGGTTTTAGTTCGCTTTCAAAATAACCTCTTAAATTTACCAAATTCAACTTTTTCGTCCTTTTACCAACTAAAACAGGTTAACAAAATCCAACTTTTCCGTCCTCTTAATTGGCCAAGGACAAAAATGTTGAATTTGGTAAACTTGCGGGACAAATTTTAAAGTCCAAAAAGGTAATGGATAAAAACTGGTGCAAGTTAAGGAACAAAAAGAAAAAAAACATTTACCCTATAAGTTTATAACTCACTATGACAAACATATTCGACATACATATCCTTCTTGAAGAAAACAGTAGTCTGTATCACCATCTTCTTGTTGGACCCTGGTGGCCTAAAAAGTAATGCACATGTTAGAAATTTTATGCAGAAATTATGTACCACAAAATAATCCATGGCGACATACTTCTCTCGTGAACAAAAGATGCTTGGTTTTCGTACTCAAAGCCTCTGATTCAGAGTATGATGAAGCACTTGTATCCATAGTCATCGTTGATAACATTTTTCCTCCTTGAGCATCATTAGCGACTTGCCTCCACCCCATTTTTATAATAGCCTTTCCCTGCTTGGTCAGCTGATAACCCTGCTCAAGGACCATGAAAACATCCCATAATCGTTATTTAAACAGTTTTTTTTTTGGGTTGAGGAGTGAGGGAGGGAGGGAGGGGGGCAGCGCTATTCACCCCACCAAATTACTTAGTGCACCCACCACTTGGTCAAACTTGTTTTTCAAAGTAAAAAATACCCCTGAAATGACTATATACATTTAAAAATTACCCTATGTATTTTAAAGATTATGTTATTCATTTGAAGCCAATATTTCGTACATTTTACGATTTCGCAAATGTATTAAATAAAATAGACTCTTATACAATTTTCGAAACTGAAGATTAGAAGAAAAACGAGTTTAAAGGAAAGAAATCACCTTTTGAAATCATACCGGGTATTTTAAGGATATAAAATTATTGGAGGGTATTTTCGACTTTGAAGTAAATTTGACCAAATTTGTCTTAGTGGTGGGTGTACCAAGTAATTTTGGGGGTGCAAATAAGCGGCACCTTTTTTTTTTTTTAAATCAAGGACAGCTTTTTGATATTTCAACTGATGAGAGTAAAATGCAGGCCAACATTCTAGATACTGTGAGGAATAATGTATCTTGATATTCAGATTATGAAAATAGAGTTGGCAAATCAAATCCGAGATTACCTTATGATTCATGACATTTGTTGGCACATCTATATTCAGAAAACAGTTTCGAGGATAAGTTTTCTTCTTAATTTCTGCCAATATGGCGCTAATTAACGGCAGACAAGCCTCTGCTGCCAGTTGAAAATCATCAACCTTGCTTAATCCCCGAATCCTGAAAATTAGCAGTCAACATAAAGTAGCACACTGAACTTCTTTCATGACCAATTATAGAAAGCAACAAAGGATGGGTTAAATGTCTAAAATTCTGCATCAGAGAAGTTCTTAGAATAAGACGTTACTCATGACCCAAACTATAGAAAGTTATAGTACTTTTTACCAGTTATATGATAGAGAAACAGCAGGTACATCGTTGAAAAATGCTTCCCGAGCCCCTGCTACAGTCCCTGAATAAACACTGCATATATAATCAAGATGTGAAATCCACGTAGTGTTATTTGAGTTCACATTACTGTATTTTGAATTCACTCACTGAGAGAGAGTTCTAGAGCAATTTAAACAAAATATTAGACATCATGAAGGATACAGAGGCAAAAAATAGGTAATGCCTTAACGGTTACTAACATGTGATAACCGCAGTTGCTACCCATATTGATGCCACTGATTACCTACAAAAAAAAGTTTGAAACGTGGGCACATTTAAGCAAACTGAAATCATCTATACACCAAGATTTGAAGACATCAATTTTACTCTAAGAAAAGATAATAGTTTCTCAAGTTAAAATAAGTTGAAATGTAAGGAAATGGATGAAAAAGATAAAATTTCATAAGGAAAAATGAGGAACAAATCTTTGAAATCTAAGAAAAAAAATTCATAGAGAAAAATGGAGGAACAAATCTAAGAAACTGAAGTATAATTTATGTAGTGTGCCTCACTATATTAGCAAAAGCAATATTATGTACCAGATCAGGTATAGAGGGGAAGAGAGCTCTGGAAATCCCCAAAGATGTACAGTCGGCAGGAGTTCCTGCAAATAGAAAAATAAAAGCAATGTAGGGATAAATTTTTTACCATAACAATATCTATCAAGGACAGGCTAGTTAGTAGCTTCCAATGTAGAATAGAAGAAATTGTTAACTATTTGCAGCTCTAATTAGCAGTGTCTAGTACACAATAGTGTAAAAAAAATATTGCCACAATAATAATTCATGCTAAAATATGTATTTTTAACTCAAGAATGATATGAATTTATATACATAAACATAATAAGAAGCTAAATTTTTAGGTGGAGAGAATCGACTTCTGCAATGGACACTTCGTATGCATTTGCTGCCGAACAATGTCACACAACACATGGATATTACTTTTTCAGATTTTAGTGTCTTAAAGTAAATAAATACACGAGATATAATTAGTATGAAAAGAGAAACTTTGTGACTCACCAGAAACTGCAAACGCAGTTGCTCCACTGATTTCCACAGGCTTCACAGACACAGCATTTCTCCATGTTATACTATGGCTAACTGCAGACTTTTCACTGAAAAAAAGAAGGAAAAAACCTAAGTAGAAATAACCGAGCACTCATTTGATGAGCATTTTTCCCTAATTCACTAAACTCAATAGCATACAAATTTAACTGAACAGGTCGGCGAAATTTGAAAAATTAAGCGAATTGTAAAAACAGAACTTCCACACCAACACCTGAATTGAATTTTAGTAAGCTAAAGTTCTCACAATCTAAAATTTCAAATCATCAATTGAAATTCAAAATTTGTCATTTCCTTTTCCTGTTGTCCACTCATCGGAGTAAAATCGAGCACTATTCCTCCTAAAAAGCTTTTCCATACATCAATTCTTTCATAAGAAGCAGAATTTTACACGCACAACACTAGAATTACACAATGGGTATGTAAAGCTTACGTGTCAGGTGCGCAAACAAAGACGTGAAATCGATTGGAGGAGACGAGAGCACGAACAAGAGCTAGGAGGCCGGGGGCGTCGATGCCGTCGTCGTTAGTGACCATCACCGTCGGTCGATCCTCACCGGAAAAGCTGAATGCCCCCTTATTTTCCATTTTCCCTTATTTGTTTTCTGTTCTATTTTCCGTTAATTACATAGTCCGCCGGGAAGTAAAATGTTTGGGGGCGGATCCGCCGTTCGTTTTGTCCACGTGGAAATTGTAGGGGCCAACCCAAATAAATTTTAAAAGCCCAACTAGTATTTTTCATTAGAATAACTAGTACTGTTATAAAGAAAAGTTAATGAATAGTATCAATTAAATATCGTTCATCGGGAAAATTGACCTAACATTTTATTTTGGTTGTCGACAGTTGTCTCAACACTCTAATTTGAACTGTTATTCATAGAGGAAGGAAAATTATCAATCCAATACACATTTTGATTATATATTTTTTATGGATTGCGACTTCAAAATCACGAATTTTATTCATTCCCTTGACTAATTTCGAGTGATTTATGTTGAGGTGAAGGTTGAGATCTATATTATTATCTTCCTCTCATTTCGATATCTTTTTCGTGTTATTTTGTATGTTACAGCATATTTTCAATTATTTTTCAGTCAAAATTCAAAATTCTATGACAAAAACTCGTATGAGACAGTCTCATGCATGAGACGGGTATATTCAAGCACAAATCAATACTCACCCCTCCCAAAGTGTTAAAGCGTCAATGTCCAAATTATACTTTGTCTCGCCGTGAGACCGTCTCATACAAGTGTGCCTCAAATTTTATAATTGATTTCAAAAGGTTCAAAATTGATTTAAGTAAAAATTTATAGGACTATTTATGGACAAGGTCAATGTTACATGACGATTTTGCGATTCTTTTTCTCAATAATGATGCAAAATGTTAAGTTTCCTTTGAAACAAGTGTATTTATTTGCAAAATTGTCATTCGTTAGAGTATCCACAATGGTCCATCCAATAAGTGTTTAACCATTGGATGAATGAAAGTTGGTGTTTAAAACTATTATAGGTGTTCATTAGATTGGAGAGAGAGTGTCATTCATCCAATAGAATGGATGGAGAGATAATGTTTTTTTGGAGAAAAATAGGTAGAAATGAGGTGAATGTGAGGTCCACAAAAGGTGTATGAATGAATAAATAATTAATAAACCATTATGATGTGGAGATAATGTAGATGAGAGAAAGTGGATGGATGAATTTTGGGAACAAAGTAAAGCCCACACGATCCAGAGTTTCAAAGGACCATCGATCCATCCAGAGGTTAAAAGGCCCATAACGTGGCCCATAGTTATATTTGGGCCTAATTAGTTCATTAATAATAACTTGCTTCATTCTTGCTCATCCGGATACCGTTCAACTGTTTTAATTATTACTTGAACTATTATTAGTTTTAAATGCTTATTCCGAATTTTTAAATATTACGTAAATGATTAGTTGTGTTGCTGGTTAAACAGTCACCATTTTTCAGTCTAGTTTTTCTTTGCTCAAAATTGTTCTGTCTAGTTAAAAACTTAAAATTGTATATGTGATTTCGTTATATTTGAATATATTATGTAAACAAATTAATTTTACATTTCTCTACAAACTCTAATTTTTAGATTTGATTATATATATATATATATATATATATATATCATAAGTAAAGGTTTTAATTTTTAATATATAGTTTGCTACTACCTCAGAAAAATAATTCGAGAGTTTATATGTGAGGAATTTTATTGCACCATTTTGATACGTAGTTTGATATTGAAATTCTTATAAAGTCCGATTTTAATATAAATTGCTCATGAATTTCATATATACCATTATTATAATAATATAGTCAACAGATACAATTCTATAAATGATTAACGGTGTGTTTTGAAACAATTAAAACAGCTTTCAAAAGCATTTATTTTCAAAGTTGTCTCTCATAGTTTTTGAGAATAAGTGCATCTCGGAGCTGTTTTAAGTGTTTCAAAACACACCCTAAACAATGCTTTCTTTTCATGATTACTAATTGTGTTATACTTGCATACGCTATATTCAATGATGATGAGAGTATAATTCAACAGGTGAAGTAGTCAAAATCAAATAATTATTATTTTTAATATTTTTCTATGGGGTCTCTCGATATCGGAGTCTTTTCAATTATTCAACGGTTTGGAATAAAATTTCAAGATATGAAGTGGAGAGGTCCATCCTCAAATATTTTCAAGGAATATATATATATATATATATATATATAAAGTTTTTAACAACACAGCAAATGGGTTCGAAAAAAAAAAACAACACAGCAAATAAGACACAAATAAACCACACGCGTCATTTAAAAATTAAAGTTATAAATTATGACAAAGTCTCATGTGCAACTGATGTACGGATTTTCAGCCCTACCCATATATCTATAAAATATATCTAATATATTTAATGTGTCAAGTATTTTTTTAAATGAGTTATTTAGTTGCATGAGTGCATAGTGCATTTGGGTGCACATGATACCCAATCTATAATTATTAACAAATCACCTCATTTTAATGTGTTTTCAATGATATACTCCCTTCATTTTGTAATAAGTGTCCTTTTATCATTTTTTTTTACTTGTTCAACATGAAATGTCCTTTTAGCCTTTTTTCCACAATTTCTCCCAAATTTGCTTTTATTTCAAATTTAGAAAAGAAAATACTCATAAAAAATTGAGATGTATGAAAAATAATTTTTTATGGTAAGCAAAAATTATAGAAGTTGGTAAAAAAAAAAAAATTCATTAAATAAGAGCAAATTTGTCAATATATATATCCTTTTTAATTTTACTAAAAAAATTAAAATGATACTTATTGCAAAACCAAAGGAGTATTAATTCTCGAATTAGCCAATAGCCACCTGATGGAGATATGATCACGATTTGATTATTTTTCTTATTTATTGTCTTTCCATGGCATTTAGAATATTCTTATAATATGTTTCCTCAGTCATTAATGTATGCATTTAATAGGGCTGCCTTAGTTTTCCCTATAAAAAGGGTTTTACTATTTCACTGTAAAGACGTTAAATTTGATAATAATATAAGTATTTTTAGGAGATTTCTCGAGTATCCGGAGACTCTGTCTCAACCGCTGCAACACTGTATGCGCTGCATCACCATCAATATTTTAATTATGTTGAATTTGTAATGTATGAACGATCATAAATAACAATGTAGTTATAATAAGGGATATCGAAGTATTAATTAATTCTGTAATCCAAGATTTTGATTGTGTTTGATTGCGGGAAAAATATAAATAAAAGATTAATTACGCTATGCATGCTGCCATGAGGCCCGTGACAACGAAAGCACATGTCGCGGATCATGCCACACCGTGAACAAGCATGAAATTATTAATTACTATCTCCGTCCCAACATTACTGCAACAGTTGACTTTTACACACATTTTTACGAGCAAATTTTATATTAGTAATTGAAATGATAAAGTGAATTTTAAAGAGGGGTATGATAAATAAGGGGCTCATCTATCACCCCTCCTTAAAAATCACTTTATCATTTTAATTACTAATACAAAATTAAAAAAAAAAAATGTCTAAAAAAATCAAACGTTCGCCGATCGTCTGAGGAGAGAATCTATAATAGGATAGCTCAATCCATTTGTTTTATAAAATTAATAATCTTAGCTTGGGAGATAAGAAGCATGACAATACACGACTCTGTGTTTTCTCTTTAATTTGAGGTATCCTAAGTTATATTGGGGATTTGACATTTAGCTACATTGATTTTTTTGACTTTTCTACCCATCTATTTTTTGCTGCTTTCAACACAATTAGCTACAAAATTAGACGTGAATACCCTCACTAAAAGTGAACATTATTATTAAATGAAAATACATTCAAAATTCATTCCTACACCCTCAACCCAATAAATTACCCTCCCACCTGCAGACCTGCCACCTGCAGAACCCCACCCCCCTCCCCCACCCCACACTCAACCTCACTAAAAACCTGCATCCCACCGCCCCCCACCCACACCCCCACCCCCACCCCACTGCAACACACCCCCACCCCGCTGCAACACTATCAAATTACGTATTTTTGTATCTATTTCTTGTCCCATTCATTCTCTACTACACATTCTCTCTCTCTATATATATATATATATATCTTTTTCTCTTTTTATATATTTCTCTATATCATTATAAAAATGGTAATGTTATATAATTATTTTATTTCCCTGTAAAGTGTGGTACAATGTTGTTAAAAAAATGCACGATGATATCAATCAATAAATTTAATTTTATGTCACTCAAAGAATAAAATGTACACTCGATGAATAAAATGTATACTAACTTAAAAAAAAATTGATTTTAAATCCCATGGCCCACACTTTCATTGTTCATTTTTCTTTATTTTTCATGACTACCTTACTTTATTTTTCAATCCCATGTTAAAGATTTTTTAAATTCATATTGTATTCTTTCGCAGTGTATCAAACCATGAAAGGAACACTTGGACGATAAAAATGTACAGTCGATTGACACAATGTACATGTGACCTATACATACGATTTTTGAATGTACATTCGTTTAATAATGTACACTCGCACGATAGTAGTGTGCATTTGCTACAAAAATGTATGCTTGAACAATAATAATGTACATTCACTCACAAAATATATGTACGCTTGAACAATAATAATGTACATTCGCGCACAAAAATGTAATCTTGAACAATAATAATGTACATTCGCGCACAAAAATGTACGCTTGAACAGTTATAATGTCTCGCGCTAATAAATGTACACTAGGTAAATAAATTGGTTAGATTATTAGCTCAATAGATCCAAATTCAGAGTTCTCATTTGTATAAAATCTAAAATCCAAGATTAAACCAATGAAGAGTTCTCGTTTATACAAAAAAATAAACCAATCAAGAGTTCTCATTTATACAACAAATAAATCAATCAAGAGTTCTCATTTATACAACAAATAAATCAATCAAGAGTTCTCATTTATACAAAAAATAAGCTAATCAAGAGTTCTCATTTGTATATATCCAAAACCAGAATTAAATACATCATCATACTTAAATTTGACAGAAATTACTCCACACATTTGAAAATGTACACTCGCTGAATAAAAATGTACATCCACCTGATAAAAAAACAAAGTGAAAAAAATTTTAATTAGCACAATCAAACCCAAATGAAAGCCAAAAACACATCAAATGTGTTAAAAAAATAGAGTGAAATGTATGTATTATCATCAACCAAGCATTGCTCATCATATCATTGTTTGATCCATTTTGAGGTTGTAGACAATGCAACACAACAGAAAAAAAGGGGCATATATAGTAGAAATGCAGAAATGAGAAACGAAGCACAATTGTATCAAGCATAATGACTCAATGCAGCAACCACATTGTTGCTTGCCTTTCTATCCACAAATAAACAATTATTTATCCAAAAATAAAAATCACAAAAACAAATTTTCACAGAAGCAAAATCAAGAGTTCTCATTTGTATAAATCCAAAATCAGAATTAAATACATCATCATATTTAAATTTGACAGAAATTACTCTCTGGCCTTTCCGAAAATGTACACTTTCATTTGAATAAATGTACATCCACCTGACAAAAAAAAAAAAAAACAGAGTGGAAAAAATTAAAATTAGCACAATCAAACTCAAATGGAAGCCAAACACATCAAATATGTAAAAAACAAAGTTAAAAAATTAAAATTAGCACAATCAAATGCCCTTAGCCTGCACCAAAACTGCATTACTAACCTATAAACATCATAAATCTGCAACTCATAACAGCATAAAACGAAGAACAAAGCTTCAAAAATCAGCACCTTCTTCTCCTCAAGCTTGTTATGTCCAAAAATGGCTAATCTCTCTTCAGCAGCCGCAGTTGTGAGACCCTCTCGCGTGCATCTCAGATTCTCAAACACCTCATAAATGGGGATGTTTTCTTGGAACCAACCACATCGGAAAAAAAAAGGCATTTTAACAAACACCTCATATGCAAAAAAATCAAACACCTCACTTTGGGATATAAGCATTCTGCAATTTGTTTAGAAAGAAAAAAAGAAAGAACAAAACTTAATGGTTCAGCAATTGCACCCATTTTGTTGTGGAGAAAGGGGTTCCTTGATTCCAAATTAGAATAAATAGCACCAACAATTACAATTTATGCGAACAGAACCCATATTTCAACCAGCATACTCGCAAAAGCAATTAGAAATCATAAAATAGCACAAACTTGATAGAGAGAGAAAAAGAGATAGAGAGAGGGAGAGTGTGGAGAATGGGTTAGACGAAAGGTATTATTGGAAAGGGAGTGTAGTGTTGGAAAGGATGGGTAATGGAATGTGTCAGAGGGTGGTGATGAGAAAGACGCGGTGGGGTGGATACCGTCGATGAAAATAGGGGATTGGTATAGTGACGTCATAATACTGAAGGGTATTTAAGGAAGAAGTGGGATGGGAGTAATGAGCCTCAAAACCATGTAGCAAAATGTAATTACTCCAGTTATATTTAGGACGTACAAGATGATCCAAAGAGATTAAAAAAAAAGACTTAATTTATTACCATAGTATTAATGTCATATATCTAGAGTAAGTCTCCGATGAAATTTATTCATAGTATGAAATTTATATCATTACATATACAAATTAATATTGCACTTATCAATTGATATCATTATACTTATAAATTAGTATCATAATATTAAAAACTATTGTTATTAATTTATAGAATTAAGTAATGATATCAACTTATAAATATAACTGTATGAGTTTCATAAAAAAAATTGTGGTCAGTTTATATGTGACGTGTTGAATAATTGTTTAATTGTAAAAGACAAGATATAAATCTTCAAATATATACAAAAGGGTAATTAAGTAGTGTCTATATTACTCATATATATTTATCCATTAGTGCCATGATTCAAGTTGTGTACTTAAAGTTTAACGGGTGGGGTCTTCAATTAATCTTGTTCATAATATAAAATTTATACTATTACACTTATAAATTAATATTATTATATTTATAAATTGATATTATTATACTTGTAAATTGAGATTATACTATTAAATATTATAGTATTAGTTTATAAGAGTATTGATATTACTTTATAAGTGCAATGGTATGACTTTTATACTATGAACAAATTTTACATGAGAGTTTGTGAAGTTGAGTAGATTTTTAGTGAAACTTGTTCATAATATGAAATTTATAGTACTACATTTATAAATTAATATCACTATACTTATTAACTGATACTATTACATTTGTAGATTGTGATCAATGATCATAGCATTATATGCTATAGGTATCAATTTATAAGAGTAGTAATATCAATTTATAAATATAATGATATCAATTTTATAGTATGAACAAGTTCTGCAAGAGGGTTTATGGAGAAATAAAGATATCCCAAATATTCCATTTCATGCATATTTGTGGACCCAAATAATAAAAAGCGATCACTATTAATATGCATATAGGAATATCTGTCAAAATAATAGAGTATGAATTTTATATCTATATGTTTTCGTGTATATCATATCTGTAAGTCAATGATCACTAGCAAGCATTCATCATATCTTTGATGCTTGTTTTCATATCAATTAAGCACTAACTCTTTCATCCTGAATCCTGATCTATCTTTTGATTTTTTTATTAATTAGTACTTTATATCTCTTATAAATGTCCAAGCTGGAATATGCCCATGAATCATTCAACAAAATTTGGTATGCCGTGTGAACAAAATTTCGTTCTGCCCTTTATAAATGTCAAAAGAAGTGGCTGATAGTGAAACATACCCTATAAATTTACAGCACATTTTTTAGATGCATTTATAGAGTTAAAATAAATAGACTAATATATTTAGGCACCGTCTATTATGAAAATAATTAAGAATTAGAATAGATATAATAACTTGAGATAAAAAAAAGAGATTGATTGATTTTTTTCTATTTAATCCATCATTTATCTAAGTGAACTCGACAAAGTACAATTCACTTAACCACCTCATGGCATTCTTTTAGGGAAATTAAATAAAATAATTAATTCCACGTTATTAGGGAACTATATAAAAAGGAATTAATTCTCCATCTTTTTATAAATTCAAATTTTTAGATGAAATTAAATTCTTTCATGGTATCAGAGTCTCCAAGCTCACGCTCTCTACCTGGGTTCAAACCCCAAAAACTTAATTTCTCACCTCTCTATAAGTTCGAGCTTTTAGATGAAACATAATTCTTTCACCTCTCTACAAGTTCGAGCTTTTAGATGAGATGAAATTCTTTTAGACTCCATTTAGATGGATGAATTTGAAAATCCATGAATTTCACACACAAATCATACTCATTAATGGATTTACAAATACTTAAATTTGAGAGTTTAGGGAAAAGAGTGAGGGAGGAGAGAGGAAAGGGTAGATATGAAGAGATTTCACAAATGACTAGGATTTGATGAGGATTTGAAATCCCTCCATTTTAAACTAGACTCTCAAATTTAAGTATTTGTAAATCCATTGGAGAGTGATATTTTGTGTGTGAAATCCATGGATTTCAAATTCATCCATCCAAATTGAGCCTTATGGTATCACAGGCTGCATGCTCACGCCTACGTCCAGCCCACGAGTGGGGCGGAGTATCAGGAAATTAAATAATAAAATAAAAAAATTAATTTCACATATATCTAAAAATTCGAGCTTTAGATGAGATGAAATTCTTTCTCCTTCATCCCCCAAGAAATTCTCATTAGTTAGAAGAATTTTCGACAACAAAGGCAACTCCAAGAAATTCTCAGTTAGAATTTTCAGCAACAGAGACAAAGACATCCAAGAATTGAGGCAAAAATATTCAAGAACAGAAAGCATATATGTGTGTATATATATAATAATCTATTCTCTGGAAAAAATTATTAATCCAATATTCAACAATCAACAACAGTCTACTGAGGCAAGTACAACTGATGTTGATACAAATATATTCAAGAAATGAATGAATTTCATGGAATGTCGATTAATAAAACATTCTTATGTGAGATTATCTTATATGTAACGTAATTAATCGAAATTCGTCTATTAGCTAGCCAGGAAGAATGACCATGTATATATGTTTAATTTTTAATTTTTTAAATATATTAATTCATAATCCACACATACGTTATACAAAAAAAATCTTGATAAAAACTTATGTGAACCATGAGTTCATGTTGAATTCTATTTCTTCAAATATTACTGTTACTTTAAATATATGTATTATCACTGTTCAAAAATATTCAGTGTTCCATTTTTTATTCCATAGTGTGGATGGATGACACGTGAAATAATAAAAAATATCTAACGAACCACAATACCCTAGGTCCATATATGTGTTAAAGATCCAGAAGGGTGAAACACCAATGAAATACAAAAAGTGGAACAGGGAAATCGAATCGAGAGTTCACCGAGAAGTCAGATTCACCGGAGATGTGCTAACAAATCTTTCAAGTTGGCATCATTAATTTAATGACAATTGTACTCTCTCCCCCTTACATCTTTTTGCTAGGATTTTGAAGCTGACCCATTTGGTAATGCTGGTATGAAAGTAGAAAGTTTAGGATTAGAAGGGAGATTAGTTAAATGTTCATAATATTTGGAGAAATCCATGTGGTATAAAGCATGAAAATAAACATATATGGACAAAACATTAGTTAAATGTCTTAAAATTTGGAAAAATATATAGAGAGAGGTCAGCTCCGTTTCTCATTTGGCGTCATGTGTGTGTGTCAATACATATATATAGGCACACACTCACTTATAACTTATAAATACATACCACACTATTTAATGTTATATATTGCGTCTAAAACATACGTGCATAGACTATTCTACGATAAAAATTTGGGTGAACTCGATTTCACTGTGAACTCGATTATTTTAATATCATTAATATGTATAAAAATTATCACTATTATGCACAAAAACCTTGATAGTTATGCACAAAAATTATAATTTTTTTTTTAAAAATGATAATTTTTACTGATAATAATGATAGAGTTCATGTGTATACCTGATTCACATGGTGTTACACTTACTTTCTCCTATTCTACTACTAAGTTACTAACATTGAACTCAACAAAAAAGTTGAAATTGAATTAACTAGTTCACTAATTAGTTGATTTAATAATTCAACCATGTATTGCCTAGATCCATTATTTTAATTGGTGTTCAATCTTATATTTTACTGTATTTAATAGTACACATCATACGTCGATTAGTGTTGTCATTAATTTGATATATTTTATGTGAATTTGAAATTTAAAATACAAGAACGAAAAAAAAATATATATATAGGAGATCTCATGCTTAGCGCTTGTAAATAATTTAGTTATTATAATTCTTAACAACAATTTATACATGTGTTAAAAAAATTATATGTAAGAGTTTTATTTTTTCTTATTTGAAGCGCAACCATGAAAGAGTTACCCATTGGAGTAAGATAAAAAATTGTGTGAATTCGAGTTCACCGTAAATTCAATTTTTTTATTATCACTATTATGTATAAAAATTATCACGGTTATACATAAAAATCATCATTGTTGTTCATAAAACCTATTACTATTTAATAAATGTTTTATATTTTTAAATAGTAAATTTTTTTGTGTATAATAGTGATATTTTTTACAAATAAATACAATGATAGAGTTCATGTATAGATCTAATTCATAAAGCGTTACACTTTGAATATTTTTTGTAGAATTACCAAATTCGGAATATATACTTTTTATGAATTCAACTAAGAAATTGAGTAGTATGCAAGTTGGTGATGATAAATCGTGTTAGCTGAACAATGTTTGTGGCCTTTATGTAGCAAGTAGCAACTTCTAATGTGAATATTACTCTGGAACATGCTTAGGCATATTTTTAGAATCCATCTATGAACTTGCTGTAAAATATATATATATATATATTCCATGATTTAATATTATCGATTTAGAACCTGAATGTTAAAATAATTATCAATTCGATCTGAGAATATGCGTGATATAAAAAAAGAGCAAGACCAATTTCAAACCATAATTACTATTTTAAATTATAAAATTAATCATGAGTCTTAGATAGAAGCTACTATGTTAGAATTTTTCGTTCGAATTTATTCGGAGTTAAATTAATTTTAAATAACCTAATTTTCAAACCATTAAATTTTCATTTATATAATAATTATTAAACAACGTACCGGTCAAGTTAAAATATATGGACTTGTTTTAGGCTCAAGCTGTTAACGTCTTCACTAGGAGCCATGAAAAATAATTAACAATATTATTTAATTTATTATATATATATATTTACATCATACATGCATACGTAAATGAAAATAAATCGTACGGGAATATTTTTTTTGAATGAGTCCCATGTACACCTAGGTGCACCGTGCATTTATACTGCATTTTAAAATCGTGTGACTTGTTATACTGAAAAACGTAACTTATTTACATTAAACCGTACAACTATTTTTCTATATTAATAGTTGTCGATTCAGTGTAAATAAATTACATTTTTCAATATAACAAATTGCACGATTTTAAAATGTACTATGAATGCATAATGTACCTGAATGTATACGAAGAACTTGCTTTATTTTCTTTTTGGAAGCCATGGGAGTATAAGTTTTAAGACAATACTATTAAAAGCAGTTTGGTACACCTAAAACCAGCCTTTCCTGGGAGGGAATTAATGTCATATAAGAGGGCAAGAAATATTTGTCTTGTACCATCCCAACCATGTTACACTCACATGCGCCACAAATAATTAGCTATGTCTACTGCAATTTGTGTGGATGTTGTTATTATTAAATTTGTACTATATTTTTTAATTAAATAAAAAGAAATTAATTTACAAGTCTTTTTGTTTGATTGCGATGGATATATAGGGAGTGTTTGCAAACTAAAATTACAACTTAAAATCACTTATTTTTTTGTCAAAATCACTTATAGAGTGTTTTGAAACTCTACTACCCAATTATTAAAAGCACTTAAAAGTGTTTTTTGAGAAGCAGCAACTCAACTACATTTTTCTGCTTATTTCTAATTCTTATTATTTTATTTAGTGCTATTACTGTTTTGTCCTTACTTTATTAGTAATATTCCAAATGTACCCATCATTTATATTTATAGAATCTGAGTAAACTATATTGAGCCCTAAATTCACACCCCCAATTCACTGAAGAACGACATTGAAGAATGGCGGTCATTGAAGAACGACCATTGTGTTAGGACTTTTATGGAGAAAATAATGAAACAACGAATTAAGGAACAAACAATTTGGTTACCCAGTTCGTCAGACTGACTACATCTGAGGGCACTACCAATCCAGGAGAGATCTATTAGTGTTCTTGTATGACCATACAAGACAGTGCAAGATACAATGGGGGAGTCAGTGGGTTATTTGTACAAAAAACCTAGATTTGTCACATCCTGGTCGAAACCCTAAAAGAGAATTGAAATCCCAGGTCAAAACCCTAAAGCCGCGTCTGAGCCTGGGCACCGCTTTCCTCGGCCCGCGGTCGAGTGTTACGCTTTCGACAAGAACCTTGGCTCGGCACCTTCTCCCACGGCTAGCAAGGGCCGACCGAAACACCCGCTTCGACGCCGAGACCGGTGAAGGCCTCCCGCGCCCTACATCCCCCTGTTTCACTCAGGCTCCATAACCCAACAATCTCCCACCCGAGCCGAACTTAGGACCGACAGACCTGAGCGGAAGTGCGACCTCAACCCAGGTCGAACGCCTTGTCCTCACTGGGCTTCGTTCCCACAACTCAGGACTCAACAATCCCAACAATCTCCCGTGCAGGATCCACCCAAAAGCGTCAATCGTCTTCCCATTCTCTCATCGGCGATTAACCACGCATTTCGGCAATGTCCCTCAACGTTAAACTTGAACCACACTTGATCCAAGCAACGTCCCACAACATCCTTCTCTTTAACACCGATTACTACGTCCCACTAAGGGCCGCAGAACGGACCCTCACGTCCACACATATCAATTTGATCCAAGCAACGCTCCTCAACGTCCATCTCCGATCCCACATGATCGAGCAACGTCCCACAGTGCCCATCTTAGATCCTCATTGATTTCCGACCACGATCCTGGATACACCCCTCAATGATCCTCTCATATTCACACAAGAATCGAGCACTATTCCGCAGTGTCCTTCCAGATCAAGATCGATCCGACTAAAGCATAACCCGACACCGTCCCATCCCGCACCCATTCAATGCTCGCCGTCCACCAATTCCCGCCTGACGATCTCGAGCGCGTGTCAACATCCTTCTTGATCTTGCAAGAACCGACCACCCTCTCGAAACAACGTCCCCATACTCCGCGAGCAACCCCACGGACCCGGCTGACATTGGGCTTTGGTCGAGGTTACCTTCGACCAACCGGCTTTGCTCGGCGCCTTGTCTGCGTTCCTCGACGTTCAATGAGTTGTGCCCGCCGATCACCGAACGAAGTCAAATCCGAAATCCATTCCATCAAACTTCTCAACAGATGATCTCCCTTCAGCCATCATAATTGCTCCCACCAGATCAACTTGAACCCGATGCTCTGATACAAGTTGTTAGGATTTTAAACAAGCAATTATAGGAGAAAATGATGGAACAACGAATTAAGGAACAAACAATTTGGTTATCCAATTCGTCAGACTGACTACATCTGGGGGCACTACCAAGCCAGGAGAGATCTATTAGTTTTCTTGTATGACCATACAAGATAGTGCAAGATACAATGGGGGAGTCATGGGGTTATTTGTACAAAAAACCTAGGTTTGGCCCATCCTGGCCGAAACCCTAAAAGAGCATTGAAACTGGGCCAAAACCTAAAAAGCAGCGTCTGGGGCCTCGGAGCCGCTCGACCTCGGCCCTTGGTCGAGGTTACGGCCGACGGCAACCTTGCTCGAGCGCCTTCTCACCGCTGCAAAGGGGAGCACTCGACCGAGCACACCTGCTCGACCTCGAGCACTGGTCGAGTGCCTCCCGTACCCTGACTTCCCCGTTCACTCAGGCTCCATAACCCAACAATCTCCCACCAAGACAACACAGATCGACATCGAGGCGGAAGTGCACGACCTCAACTAGGTCGAACGTCTTGTCCTCCCTGGACTCATTCCGCAACTCAGACTCCAACAATCCCAACACATTGAAGAACGGGAGATAGTGAAGCACAGTACATACAGAGAAAGCCACGGTAATTTTTCTGACCATATGGAATCCCCTTTCATATTTGTTTCTCTCTTGTCTTTGAAGAGCGAGATATGTCTTCTTCTATTTCAGAATCAGTCTTCATTCTTTTATCATATATCATATTAATCACAAGCTTTTGGTAGGATTTCCATCCATATTGAGCGTGCATTTGTATAAGTGGTTGGACGTACAGTTTATTGCTTGCAATTTCTAACACCATTACATTCTTTCTAAATTGAGAAATAATGGTGAATTTTGGGTAATTTCTTGCATTTCACAAACACTTTATTAGTCATGACTCATGATGCATTTCTTCCTTTGTGATTTAATGCCTTATGCTTTCTTCTTATTGAGATACTATGCTCCTCTGCTGCTAATATAGATGGGCAGATTAATGAACTTTTTTCTTTTTTTAAAGATTTGGGCCTTCATGAAGTATAATGAACTTATATATAGAATAAGGAATTTTGATTGTTTGCTTATGTTTCTGTATTAATTATGTTTATATATCACAAATTATTTTCTTACCGTGACAATTACTTGCCATTGCTGGGAGCCATCAAATATATATGGCAAACTATTCTTTTTTAATTACATTACTAGTTGCATAATTGAGTTATATTTATGTAGTTATGGGATCACAAATGCCATGGGATCATAATTTCACAGCCATCAAACTATGGAAAAGGGTTGCTGCATTCGATCAAACGATGATAAAAACAAAACAAGTGGGTGTTGAGAAACTTACCAATTTTCGCAGGAAATTCATCAGATTTCGCTGGTGAAGAGAAGGAAGAGTGGGCGCAGTGAATAAAATAAATAAGGGTTTAATAATATTGAAAGAAAATGTGTAGAGATATTTTTATAAGGGTACTTTTTATGAGTTTATAAAAAAAAAAAAAGTTTTTATTTTGCAAACACTTCAATTTAAGTAGAAGTGATTAAAAGTGTTTTGTTTTAAAACACTACCAACTTTTAATTTTACTACAAAAATCAATTTTAATCACTTCTAAAGAAATACAATTGTTTGCAAACACACATGATTACGTACATTTTAGATTTCAGAAACTTCCACTCTTCTGGAAGTAAGGTTGAATATTTCAGATAAGTGATGCGCTTTGCAGTACATGATGACTAATTAATTTTATATTATTAATTTTGTGACTGATTATATTGAAAAGAATTGTACGGTACGTATTGTTTTGGTCAATTGGTTAATAGTCTTTCTTTTCCACTTATATGAGTTAAATATTATTTTCTCGTGCACGCAGAAATATAAAAAATAAGTGAAATGAATTTTAAATTAAATATAGATATGATTTTTTAAAGAAGATAGAGATATAAATAATTTAGTATTGAAAGAGAAGATGATGATATACTCATATACCGTACGTTAAAGTACAACACAGTAACACTATTATCATTTTTTTTTCCAAAAATTATCATTTCCTACATAGGAAATTGGGGATTTAATACGTGGGGTTGGTGAGCCCATTAAATTAAATTAATTAATTTAAGATGGCGTGACTTATAAATAATTGACCAGATGAAGGCACGTTTCATCGCGTTTTCTGCAATCGGATTGGGATAGCTTATTGCAAATTGATTGCGTTTTGTATTTATTATATTTAATATATACATCATGAATTAATTAATTTTTTTATAACTCAGTATTTGACCCAAGGACCGATTAATTCGGGGCTATTAGCGGGGGCTCCACTTCAAGCCAAAACTAAGCTCTGTATGGACTGACTCATTTCAAGAGTTGATCGCACCTTAAGAGGTTCGAACCTGAGACCTAGAGAAGAGCATACTCCTAAATCCCTAGCCTACAACCACTAGGTCAACACTTGAGGGTTCATTATGAATTAATTAATATGGTAAGAGTAAGTTTTTTTTTTAATTTTTTTTTTTTGTGTGTGACGGATGAGATAATTTTTGGAATATAAGATGACGGGGTTTGTGGAATTGGAGATCTCAACAGCGGAAAATCAATCTTAAAAAATGTTTAATTTAATTAGCTAGTTAAGTGGATGAATTTATTAATTTATCACCAAGTATTTCTTTACTAATCAATTAATAGCTTAATTTGAGTGTGTGTGTTTTTTTTTTTTAAAGGTAAATGTGATATTCTCAAAAAACGGAGTACCAACGATACCCAAAAGATGTAAAAGATACAAAAGAATAGCTGGACAAACGAAAGAAATTACAATTTTAAAGGCAAACAATCAGAGGGATGAGACGACCAATCGTGAAAGGCATAGCAAAAAGATGATGGGCAATGAACGCTTAATCACTTCCACCTACAGAATTTGATACTCTTCACAACCTTCCTTCCGTCCAGGACCGATCCTTTGAAGATACACTCATTTCTTCCTGGTTATGACGTATACTCCTATTAAATGTAATATTAACTATGGCAAATATTGAATTTTACATGACGTAGATTTTTTCTAAGTCAAATTTTTATAATTATGCAATAATTGTTGGTGTTGATTTTAAGTTGGGGCTAAGGTGATGTGAGCAAAAGAAGCATTCACTTTTCAGTTAGAATTATTTCGCATTTGTCAATGTGTTTGGCATCTTTGATGGTAAATTTATTGGAGTAACACTTATGTGCACTCCTTAAATCGTGCAATAACAATTAATGTATAACTAATTTTTTTAGTGAAAGATAAAACAAGCAATCATGCAATAACAGTTAATGTATAACTCATTTTTTTAGGGATTGATAAAAACTTGTTTGAACATAAATTTAAGATCAACTTTATTTTTTTATATATATCACTGTTTTGTATAAAAATTATCACGGTTATACATAAAAATTATCACTATTATACATAAAAATTATTATTATTTTAAATAATAATAATTTTTGTGCATAACAATAATATAGTTCATATATAGATGTGATTCACTGAAAAGTTACTCCAAGTGAAAATCACTACGTTCAAAACTCATACAATACATCAATTAAATTAAAGAAAAACATTATCACTGAATTTAAGATTGTACTCCCTCCGTCCATTAAAATTGTGTTCATTTCGTTTTGACATGTTGTACGGAAAGGTAAATTAAGTACGTTTATGGACACAATTTTTTTTATCTTCATCGTCCAACAATCACTTAATTACTCAAGTTATCCTTATACTTTACTCACAATCAATTATGTTATTAATAAATGGACATAATTTACCTTTCCGTACAATATGACAAAAAGAAATGAGCACAGTTTTGGTGGACGGAGGGAGTAATAGTTAGGAAGTGATATAGATATATACTGTAATTTTCTTTATTATTTAATAAATTTCTATAATTTACTTAATATAATTTTAAACAACAATTAAAATGTTTCATGGAATAAATAAAATCAACCATTCTTAAAACAACAATTACAATGATACCCCCATCGGAATGGTTAAAAAATTCAAAAAATTGTTTTATAGTTTAATTTCCAATAATATGGTGTTTTAGTTTTGGATTCGATTGTGTAAAGAGTTGGAGTACCTTTATACTCCCTTATAAATTCAACTCTTTTTCTGATAAAAAAAAAAAAAAACTTTCCTATATTCTCCAATCAAGAACTCTCTCGCTATTTTTTTTTCTCAATTTCGTAAAATGATTTCAGTACCACAACCTTGTACTAATATTTGCCACATGCATAAAAAGATAAAACATCGCACTATTTCTTGTTTGGTCCCTCTTTCTGCAAGCTGTTTCACCTCTGTCTCGACACATATATATATATATATATATATATATACACACAGTTACACACACATATATAGTCATTATATTTTAGCAAAATGGGTGAACTGTAGTCAACCAGTGCGTGTTGTGCGTGTACTTTTTCGTAATATCCAAGTGCCAAAAATTGGCCAAATTATTTATGAGGCCTTTCTTGGTTCTCCCTGTGTTTTATTATGTGTGTGTATTTTGTTTTACAGCTCGTGATGAGATAGAAAGTAAGAAAAGGAAAGCCATTTTGTCTGTATTTAATAAAAAAAAACACTTTTACTAATATTTTTCCTTTTTTATTTTTCTTGAAAGTTTCATTAATTGAGAGATTGCAGATGTGTATTTATTCTGAATAAGGGGCCTCATCAACTCTCTCTCTCTTCATCCCGAAAGAACAGAAAAAGAGGTTGAGATTAGGAGAGAAAAATCAGTAGTGGGTTTTTTATTTTTTGGTATTTATTCTCAATTAGCGGGCTTATTAATTTTTTTTTTCTCTTAAAGTGAAGAAAAATAAAAAAAATTAGAGTGAGAAAATAAAATTATGAATGGCGTTACCGGTCATGATTCAGAGGATTCTGAGTTTGTAGAGGTTGATCCCACTGGAAGATATGGACGGGTAATTTCATTCTCATTGAATCTTTCATAAAATTTCAGTTTTTAGGTCATGTAATTTCACGGATTTGGGATTTTGATTTTTGGAATTTCCCCTTTTTTTCTAATTGCAGTACAATGAGATTCTTGGAAAAGGGTCTTCAAAGACAGTGTATGTATTACATATATTCAAATTTTACAAATTTCAGTTTCGCATTTTTTGTAATTAAAAAAAAAAAATGTTGCAGTTATAGAGCTTTTGATGAGTATGAAGGGATAGAAGTGGCTTGGAATCAGGTGAAACTTTATGATTTTTTGCAAAGTCCAGAAGATCTTGAAAGATTGTATTGTGAAATTCATCTGCTGAAAACATTAAAACACAACAATATTATGAAGTTCTACACTTCTTGGGTTGATACTGCAAATAGGAACATCAATTTCGTCACAGAAATGTTCACTTCTGGTACTCTCAGACAGTAAGTCTTTCTCTGTTTTACTCTGTTTTTCTCAGTCTTTCTCTGATTTACTCTGTTTGGATCTAATAATTTGCAGCACTTTGATTTATATGTCTTGATTTGTTGTATAAAGGTATAGGCTAAAACATAAGAGAACCAATATTAGAGCAATCAAACATTGGTGTAGGCAAATTCTTCAAGGCCTTCTTTATCTCCATAGCCATGATCCTCCTGTTATTCATAGAGACCTCAAATGTGACAACATTTTTATCAATGGAAACCAAGGGGAGGTCAAAATTGGTGACCTTGGACTTGCTGCGATTCTACGGAAGTCCCACGCTGCTCGTTGTGTAGGTAAGCTTTGTGTGTTGTAAATTTGTATAAAAACTTGTATGATGAGGTCTCGTGCATAATACATAATACTTTTGCAGGATTTTGTGATACTTTAGAAACTAGTGAGTGTATTACCAAAACCTGCAAAAAGTCCACTTTAGATGGTTCATGCAATAATTTCTCATAAATTTGAAGAAATTTGTGTGTACTTTATTAGGGACCCCGGAGTTCATGGCTCCAGAGGTGTACGAAGAAGAATACAATGAATTAGTCGATATTTATTCATTTGGAATGTGCATTTTGGAAATGGTGACGTTCGATTATCCGTATAGTGAATGCACTCATCCTGCTCAAATTTATAAGAAAGTGATCTCTGTAAGATTTCAACCTTAATTTTTTTTAGAAATTTAGCAGAAAATAGTTTTTCTAGTTCTATAAGTTATCTCTATTTCGATTTAAATCCTATTAGATTTCAAGAATTAAAAGAAGACTTGTAACTTTCAATTTTTCGACGTTTTGGTCCGGTAATTGGCTGTAGGATGTAAAACATTCGGTTGATCAATCAGACTCTGTCGCGTCAATCGGATATTTTACCTCCTACAGCCAGTCTCGAACCTATTCAAAAAAATCGAGTTACCGGACTATCTTCACTTCGTGAAAGTTGACATGATTGAAATCTAAATAGGGGTAACTTACATGACTAAAAAAATCTGCTTTCCCCTTTATAGCATGATGTGATGTAGGTTTTATGTGTTTATTTATAGGGAAAAAAACCAGATGCTCTGTTCAAAGTTCAGGATCCCGAGGTTCGCAGATTTGTAGAGAAATGTTTAGCAACAGTCTCCGACAGGCTATCTGCTTTGGAGCTTCTGAATGACCCGTTTCTTCAAATCGATGATTATGGTTACGATTTGATGCCCTTGAACTATCAAGGAGATTATGATGAATTAGGCCCTCTTTTGAAACAGCCTCTTTTGAGTGCTCATCATAGCACTACAAATTCTTTAGTTAATGGTTATTCGAGTTATATTGGTTATGAACACGAGCATGACTTTGACTCTCACTCGGTCGAATATGAAGAAGCGACTGAAATTAATCTATTCACTAGTCAAGAGGACGATGATCATTTCGAAAATGTCGACATTACTATAAAAGGAAGGAAGAGTGAAGACGATAATATCTTTCTTAGGCTCAGAATTGCAGATAAAGAAGGTAAGTTTTAACTCCCCTTCTTAATAATCTGTCTGATTTTATTCATTCAACACAAATTATTTTTTCGTTAATTAGGATGAAAATACTATTGTACCCTTATCTATTACTACTTGATGAGTTTATAATTACAAGAAGATGGTTGGTATTTACTTTGGGTATTGGTAGAAAAAAGGGTAAAAAGTGACCAATAATTGGGAACACCATTTGGATAGAATCAAACCGATAATTAGGAAGAACGGAGGGAGTATTTGTTTTGTTTAAATTCTCAAAATTCAGTCTCTTTCCCATTATGCCCATGCTGAAAATGCTTCTATATTGATTTGTTTCAGGTTGTTTTCGGAATATTTACTTCTCCTTTGATGTTGAAAACGATACGGCTCTCAGCGTCGCTACTGAAATGGTGGCTGAGTTGGACATAACCGATCAAGACGTGACGAAAATAGCAGAAATGATTGATGGTGAGATTGCATCCTTGGTGCCCGATTGGAAACGGGGCTTCACAGTAGACAATAGCCCAAACATAAAAAATGGTACTTGTTGCGAAAATTGTGCTTCTGATGGTTCAATATCCGGCTACTTATCGTACCACCCAGGTACGAGCCTCCACATTCTAGAATGCTCCAAACATGCGTGTGGGTCAGTACATGGCCGTTTCGAGGAGATCACGTACCAAGTCGAAGGATCCGAGCCCGTGGCCCCAAGAGAAACCAGCGGGGCCCAACAAGAAGACCAAGAAATGAGTACTCATTTTTCTGATAAAAAACAGGGTGTTGGAAGAAACGAGGAGGAAATTGGATCTAATGCTCAGGTTTCACCAAAAACGAGCTCTTCGGGTTTAACCGATGAATACGAAAACGAGATAAGACAAGAGTTGAGGTGGCTAAAAGCAAAGTATAAAATACAGTTGAGGGACCTTACGAATAAACAACTCGGGGTTGTGTCTGAAAGCACAAGCAAAAAAGACGAAATTGGGGCTCAATCTTGCATCAACGAGACAGGCTATGCTAAGAACCCTACGATGAATTCTGAAAGAAACGGGACAGATCTGAAGTCATACTACGAGTCCTCATCGTATGGTTTATGTAGTCCAGTGCACTTCATCACAGCCAATAGTTTCTACACTGGTGCATTGCTCCCACAATCATTAAACAGGGCTACGTCTCTCCCCGTTGATGCTACAGATTTCTAGGGCTCATCAACGGCTAGGATTCGATCAGGTTGTGACTTTTTCAAGAATGGGTGGGTACGCAATTTTCTTGAGAGTTACATGTAATGTGCTGTAGATACTCAATTCGATATGAAAGTGACTTGGGTTGCTTCGAGTCTATGAGTGGATGTACATTAACTAACTGATTTATATAACAGGAAAATGGGTCCTGAAGTTGATGTTCTTTACTGTATTCCCAGGAAAAAGGGGATTTACTTTTTCTATTTTCTAGTGCCGTAATGAGTCTGCATTTTGATCATATTAGACATGGTTCATGTTCTACCACCACTTTTACTTTTGGTAATGACAAATTATCAAACACTTGATGTGCTTCTCCATCATAGAAAACATTGGTTCTGATCCATTATATTAGCCCTTTTGATGTGGAGTCAAATGTGATGTGGGGTCAAATGTTGTGTTTTGAATCTTTTGATTGAGGGATTTGAAATGATCTCAAATGAATTGATTTGGACTTCTTTTGATTTGAAATCCCTCATATTAGACTCCTGTTTGAATTCTGTTGAATTTATCAGAAAAATTTGAATTCATTGCTTGAGAAATTTTGATATATATATATGGAGACTACGAGTGGTCACCTTATGGAGCCCAATTGATGATTTGAGATTTCACCTCAGCTTATTACCTAATTAAATAATTTAAATTAATTTTAAAAAAAACATACACCCTAAAACCTAAATCATGAGCACTTAACCCTTAAACCACTTTGAGCTATTCTTCGCCGTTTAACTAATAACCAGCCGAAAAACCATTTAACCACTTCGGGGTTCCATCCATATATATATATATATGAGTGACAAATTGAGCGTCATTGTTGCACAGTGTGTAAAATTATGTGCATGTGTGATAGTGTTACATTCACAGGGAATTGATTGATTTCATATTCAAACAAAGATGTAAAATTTAAACAAATAAGTTGAATGTATTTGATTGTGAATTTCAAATATATCCCAAACTTTATAGTTAAACCTTTCTATCCTAATACAAACTTTATTCCGTAGGCATAATATAATATTATGTAGGCAATTCTCTATTTTATTCTAGTCTGCCTCTATGACGTGTACACATATTTATATTCAGTGATTTTTTGGCAAAAAAATTGTGTGAGACTTTTTCACGGTGAATCGGTTCACAATTCCTCACAAATTAAAATTCATCCCTTTCAAAAATTAAAATGTTATTTTCAAATTATTCTTCATCTCACCGTAAGCCGGTCTTTCGTAACACCTATTCAAAAAATATAAGTAATACTGATAATACTATTAATATTAATAATGAGTTTTATAAACTCATGAGTCAATTTCAAGATATGAATATTAGTGTCTTAACTAATAATAATATTTTAGAATTTCTTAAACATATAAAAGATTCTAGTTTAAGAGATAAAATCATTGAACAATTTCATGATTTTTCTAAGAATGAAGACAATGATAAAACTAGTCTTTCTAAAAAGATTGATGGTAATTATTATAATATGGGTGAATTAGAAAGACTTCTTCGCCTAAAAAATATAAAAAATAATCCAGTGACTATAAATGATTCATGAGATTAATAATCTCAAAACTGGTGTGAAGATTCTTCAAAAACAGAATACAAATCTTTCTGTTCGTCTTTCTTTTATTGAGAAAGGTAAAGAAAAAATTGAGGATAGTGAAACTAACTATAAAGCTCTTTCACAATACTTTGAAATTGATGACAATGTTAATATTGAGAAAAATTATTTATCTACCATTAATATGATTATATCACAGAAATGGTATACTAAGATTTCTCTTCTTATAAATAATTCTTATAAGAAAGATTTTATTCTTATGATTGATAGTGGTCTTTGATTTAAGTGTCATACGAGTTAGTAATAATTCCTACTAAAGTTTTTTGAAAAAAAACTACTCATTCACTTTCTCAATGCGGTGGAGGATCTTTAAAGATTAATTATAAGTTTAAAAATGCTTATGTTTGTGTAGATGGTTGTTGTATTTCTAACGACTTTCTTATTGCTGAAGACATCACTAGTCAAATGATTATTGGTCTTCCTTTTCTATTTAAAATATATCCTCTTACCTTTGTTGGTGAAAAAGGTATTACAGGTACATATAATGGTAAACCTATTACTTTCAAGTTTATCACTAAACCTATTCATAAGGTTCTTAATTTGATTCAAGATCAAATTAATAATAAAAATTGTCAAATCAATTTTCTTAAAGATGAGCTTAATTCTATTACTTTAAGTGATAGATTAAATAATCCTAAACTACAGGATAAAATCAAATTTTTTAATAAATAATAAATTTTCTATTGAAATTTGTAATGATTTTCCCAATGCTTTTTGAGACAGAAAGAAACATATAGTTTCTCTTCCTTATGAAGAAGATTTTAAAGAAAATAAAATTCCGACTAAGTCTAGACCTTGTCAAATGAACTCTGAATACTTAGAGTTATGTAAAAAGGAAATATCTTCCTTATTACAGAAGAAGCTTATAACTCCTTCTAAATCTCCTTGGTCTTGTACTGCTTTCTATGTTAATAAACATTTTGAGCAGGAACGCTGAGTTCCTCGATTGGTTATTAATTATAAACCTCTCAATAAGGTTTTAAAATGGATTAGACATCATATTCCTAATAAAAAAAGATCTTCTTGACAGATTAGTCAATGCTATTATTTTCTCTAAATTTGATTTAAAATCAGGTTTTTGGCAAATTCAGATTAATCAACCTGATAGGTATAAAACTGCCTTTAATGTTTCATTTGGTCATTATGAATGGATTGTTATGCCTTTTGGTCTTAAAAATGCTCCTTCAGAATTTCAACAAATTATGAATGATATTTTTAATCCTTATAGTGATTTTATTATTGTCTATATTGATGACATCCTTGTATTTTCTAAAGATATTGAAATACATTTTAAACATCTTGATATGTTTAAAAACTTAGTCATTAAAAATGGTTTAGTTATTTCAAAACCTAAAATGGTTTTATTCCAAACTAAAGTAAAATTTCTTGGTCATATTATTGATAAAGGTAATATTATTCCAATTCAAAGAAGTATTGAATTTGGTAATAAATTCCCTGATGTTATAACTGATAAAACTCAGTTACAGAGATTCTGAAGCCTTAATTATGTGTCTTCTTATATTAAGAATCTTGCTGAAGATTCCGCTATCTTATATGATAGACTTAAAAAGAATCTTTCTCCTTGGAATGATGATCATACTAAGGCTGTTATCAGGATAAAAGAAAATGTTAAAAATATTCCTTGACTTATGCTAGCTAATCCCTCTTGGGAAAAAATGTTGAAACTGATGCCTCAGATTTGGAGTATGGAGGTATTTTAAAACAAATTAATCCTGATAATAAAAAGGATTATATCATTAGATTTTATTCCGGTAAATGGAATAATAGTTAGAAAAATTATTCTGCTACAACTAAAGAAATTCTTGCTATTGTCAAATGTGTCCTTAAATTTCAGGATGATTTATATAATCAGAAATTTACTATTAAAACTGATTGCAGGGCTGCTACTTTTATGCTCTTCAAAGATTTTGAACATAATGTTTCTAAACAAATGTTTGCCCGATGACATCAATCTCATCTTGCTTATTTTGATTTTGATATTGTTTATAAGCAAGGGAAAGATAATCATCTCCCAGATTTTTTAACTCGTGAATTTATTTCTTCATGACAGTTATGAGCCAGTCTGGAAGAAGTTATTCCTCTTATAGAGGAAGGGGAGACAGAGGATCTCCTATTTTACAACAAGGGAAGAAATCCCTTTACAACCAGAATATTTCTGGTATTAGTTCTTCTTTCAAAGGAGAAAATTTTGATAAGGAATTTCAAGAATTCCTCAAACAACGGAGCATGAATATTCAAGTTCAGGACAATCCTTCAAAACCTGATGATGATGAGTCATATTCTTCAGTCGCTTAGAAAGAATATAAATTCTTTGGTTCTCCTAAGAGAGAATTGATTCTTGTCATCGAAGATGATGATGAAAAATTCAAAGAGTCCCCATGGATTCTTATGGATAAGTATTTTCCAGCTAATAGTTGGAATATGGAAACTTATAAGACGAGAGGATTTTATGAGAATATCCTCATTAGCCTTGGAAGTGTCGATATTCAACATTTTCCTCCTAAGAGTAAAGCGATAAATTACTCTAAATTTATCATTAAAAAAATCATCTCCATCCAAGAATGGGGTACTTCTCCTTTTCTTTGAGAGAAGCATGACTAATGAAGTCACTAAAACAATTTACCAATACAATTATTGGGATTATCTACAAAGTTTTTATAAAACTTTATTTTATCGAAATGCTAAGCATTCTCACACTTAGGCGATAAAAATTTGTGATAATATCGGTAGGAATCAAATTCTAATTGACTTTTCTCTGGTGGGGAAATTTTGGTACTATATAATGATATATTTTGCCCGAAGAGATTAAATCTCTATTGGAAGAATATTCTATTAGTTTTTCTTCATTAAAAACTCATAATACAAGTAGTAAACCTATTTGTATGTTTTTTGTTGATTCCGAATCCCATGGATGCGAAATGGAGACCCCGAATTCGGTTATCTTTGAAGATGGTATACCAAGTTTATGGATGATCCATACTACGAGATTTTGGAATAACTTAAATGTTATTACTCCCGGCTCCCATGAGTCACCTTTTACAGAAAATATCAATAGGATTAAATCCAAAATAGAAGAATATAAAAAAAGTCTTACGGTGAAAAAGACTTCAAATAGTATTTCTTCATTTTCTCGAATATTCTAAGAAATATGTTGGTTTTATTTCCCAAGGAAAAAATTATGGATCTTTATATGGATCATATCAAGAAAGATTTATTCAATGATATTGATTTTTCGATTCAAAATCGATGTCTCTATGATTTCCTGGTTACGAATTACAAGATGCTCGGGACCCAAATTAAGACTATCAAGACTTTTCTCTTCAAGAAAGTTTTGATCTTTTGAAAAATCTCTTAAAGAGAAACTTAAAGAAAGAAAGTGTTAATGGAAGATTGGAGATTATATCTAAATAGCTCCAAACTAATGCCGGTTTCTAATATCCGGAAGGTCCTTTTCATGTTATTTTTGATGAAAATAATAATGAAATCCGAGATAAAAAAATTATCTCAAAGTTACGAAGAAAAAAATTAAGATTCTTGAAATATGTATCCTGTCTTTGGAAAAAATGAGATACATGAATGATATTGATGAAGGAAGACATTATCCTCATTCCTTAAAAAGGATTTAAGAAGACTCTAATTCTTTCCGAAGAAACAAAACTTCACTAATGGCGATTTAGAAGACTTTTGATTTAGCACATTCCAAAGAAATGTAGGCTCTGATGTCGGAACAAAATCAAATTTCGACATTGCTTGCGTCGGCCAGACAAAATCTTGTTCATGAATAGTAATTACTATTCAAACTTTTTTTTTTGTCTTTTTGTGGCTTTGTTTTTTCTGCACTATTTCTTTTTTATTTTGAAATCCGGGGTTTGATGTCCAACTCATTCATCTATAAATAGACTTGTATTTTCTTTTCAGAGGCACGCTCGAGTTTAGACTCGCCCCCTCTTTCTCTCTCTAAATCCCTCTCTTGTGTGCAACCTTGTAACCTTGTAATATTATTGTTCATAAACTGGTTTTTGCTTGTGGCTTGTTAAAGGTATATTGTTATTTAAATTTTGTATTTTAAATTTTTATTTCTGATGATTGCCGCCTCAATGGTCGGCTAAATTACTTGTAGTGAATTATGACCTGACTTAACTATACTCTACTATCATGTGCATTTGGAATTATATTCCTATATTGATCTGTAATTTAATATATCAAAGGTAGAGTTGGTTTAACCGGTAGGTTTGAGCTTTCCAGTGATATTCATGAGTTAACCATGTGGGCTAACCCTTTTTGCCGTTTTGCCGATGAATAGGCGCAAACTTTTTTTGGTGTAAAAACTTTTTTCAGGTTAACTCATAAACTATGGAATTTCTCAGTAATTTCCTATCCGTGTTTGTAAAAGATCCACAAGATACTATTGATATAGATCTTTGCACGATCCTTTTATATATATATATATATAACTTGCTACTGGATCTACATAATTAAGAAATTTAATAAGTGATAGTAATAGATTAGATTGGATTATAATCTGTATTAAAAAAAGAATTTGTTAGTGGGATGCATTGGGCTAAAGCCCAATTAGCCCAATATAAGTCACCCCATGGGTGTTGTCATCCAAGTAAATGGAATGAAACACTCCGCTTCATCTTTCTAAGCTTCCAAACACCTTCGGCTTGTGGTGTTTGAAACCTCAAACTAATATTATAGCCACTTGCAAAGTGGTCTTTTCTTCCGATAAATTTGGTCCGTCCATTTTTAATGGAAGTGGGTCACGACTTACACGTGCAGTAAATTGCAGATCTGTCCCAAAAATATTAACATGTTCCTTTTTAGTATAACTTTCAAATTTTACATAAATTGATTTATAATTTATTAATTGCAGATATATGGAAGAATTAATTTATAATTTATTTAGTACATTTTTGAAACGTGTAATTTATTTTTTTGAAGTGTTCAATCTGTTTACACTGTTTATATGATAGAACTATAATTTCTCATTTTTTTTGTTTATAAAATATATGACAAGAAAAGATAGTGAGAAAATAAATTGTAATTTTTTATTGACAAGAATTATGTTTTGCATAAAATATCATATATCTCTATCATTGTTTTATACCACAAGCATCCGATTAGCGGTTGAAATAATATAATTTACTAGACAATAAAATATAAAAAAATCCATGAATTGGCCGCCAGTTAGACCTAGTAATATTTAGCACAACTCCCCGCGCGGCCACGGTTTCACCGCCATATATAGGAGACTAAAATAAAGTGAAACAAGGTCTTAAAATAATTACAACCCGATTTTAAATCAAATTCCACATCTAGGGTTTGAGATGGAGAAATCGAGTCAACTCCAGAAGAGATGATTCAACACATACAATCTTTTTTAAGTGGAAAAAAAGCTGTTCGAACAACTATACTCTCCAAATCTTGGTATACTACCTGGTTAACTCGCCCAAATCTCGATTTTTACGAAAAAGACATCCCGACGCTGCTTTTGTGGAATTCGTGAACAAGACTCTGTAAAGATACGACGAATTGAACCTAAAGATTCGGAGATTCAAGCTTTTGGGGAATTGTACTTGGGATTAATGGGATCGAGTGAATGGATCAAAAAAGCTATGAAACTGGGTGCTACTGATCTCGATATCGAAACTTCATCCAATTTCGTTTTACCACGTGAGGTGCTTGAGTCCGAATCTCTTGTCAGATTATCTGTGCATTATGGCATAATTGATCTGCACAATGCAAGTTGTTCGAAACTTAAATATCTTAATTTACGCCAAGTACTTATAGAAAAGATGATAATTATAATATTTGGGATATAATTTGGACGTGCCCCTTGATTGAGGAGTTGGTATTATCTCTTTTACGCACTAGCTCATATGATAATTGTTATAAATTGAAGATCAAGATCAAAGAGAGAATGCAAGAACACCAATTTGTTAACCCAGTTCGTCCAATAGGACTACGTCTGGGGGCGACCAAGCCAGGAGGGTTTTTACTATAATTCTCTGTAGAAAAACTCTTATGTCCTCTCTCAAATGAAGGTACAATAGAATATTCCTATATATACTAGGTATTGGGCTTTAGCCCTAAAAACCCTAACTCTAAGCCCACCAATAACAATAAGTAATGTCCACTAATACTAATGTATTTACAACACTCCCCCTTGGACATTACAACACGATGTTAAAATTTTAAAATAATCAAGAAAAAGAAATTTAATAAAGAAAAATATTATAACTACTAATCTTCATGAATCAATCTTCAGGATTGTTTTGAAGTTGACGCTCCCCCTGAAGACAACAGTCTTCCAAGCCTACGCATTCCAATACCATGTACATATTTTTCAAAAGTAGATGTAGGAAGGGATTTAGTGAATAAATCTGCAAGATTGTCACTGGAGCGCACCTTTTGTATGATGATTTCACCACTCTTCTGGAGTTCATGCGGATAAAAGAATTTCGGGGATATGTGTTTTGTTAAGTTCCCTTTAACATAACCGTTACTCATCTGTGCAACACAAAATTTGCATTGTCCTCAAGTAAAATCTGGTAGGAGATATATCATTTCTAGTTATACCACATGTATCACAAATGTGTTTCACCAACGATTTTAACCAAACACATTCTCGTGAGGCTTCATATAAAGCAATAATTTCTGAGTGGTTCGAGGAAGTGGTAACCAAAGATTGTTTAACAGACCTCCACGAGATTGCAGTACCACCACATAGAAAAATATAACCTGTCTGAGATCTGGCATTATGAGGATCAGACATATAACCAACATCTGCATAGCCCACCAATGTTTTATTTTGATTTCTTGCATAAAATAAACCAAGGTCCTGTGAACCTTGAAGATACCGTAAAATGTGCTTAACGCCATTCCAATGTCTCCTTGTAGGAGAAGCACTAAACCTTGCAAGTAAATTTACTGCAAATGCGATATCTGGCCTAGTACAGTTTGCAAGATAAAGTAATGCATCAATAGCACTTAGGTAAGGAACTTCTGGTCCTAAAATTTTCTCTTTATCTTCCTTAGGTCTAAATGGATCCTTATCCACTTCTAGGGATCGAACAACCATTTGTGTACTGAGTGGATGAGATTTATCCATATGAAATCTCTCTAATACCTTCTTCAAGTATGTTGACTGGTGTATAAGAATTCCTTCAGGGAGGTGCTCGATCTGCAGGCCTAGACAATACTTGGTTTTACCCAAGGTTTTCATTTCAAATTCAGCTTTCAAGATTAAGCTTGCTTCTTCAATCTCCTTGCTCGTTCCAACTATATTAAGGTCATCAACATAAACTGAGATGATACAAAAACCATTTAATAATTTCTTTATAAACAGGCAAGGAAATGCTTCATTGTTTATATATTCCTTCTTCAGGGGGAATTCACTGAGTCGATTGTACCACATCCGACCCGACTGTTTTAGTCCATATAATGATTTTTGTAGTTTAATACTATACATATTACGATTTTCATCATTCCTCATCTGGGGAATCTTAAATCCATCTGGGATTTTCATATAAATATTGGCATCCAAAGATCCATATAAATATGCGGTCACAACATCCATCAACTGCATTTCTAAATTTAAATTTACTGCCAGAGATATTAAGTAGCGGAACGTTATTCCATCCATAACAGGAGAGTATGTTTGATCAAAATCAATACCGGGTCTCTGCGAAAACCCTTGGGCTACTAATCTCGCTTTGTATCTCTCTACCTCATTATTCTCATTTCGTTTTCGTACAAATATCCATTTATATCCAACAGGGATAATGTTTTTGGGTGTACGTACGATAGAGCCAAATACTTTTCTTTTGTTTAGCGAGTCTAGCTCTGCCTCAATTGTTTCTTTCCATTTTACCCAACCTGAGCGCTTCCGGCACTCAACTATTGACTTAGGTTCTGGATCCAGATTATCATTCGTAATGGAGAGAGCAATTGTGGCGGTAAATGTGTTGTCGACAACAATAGTATTTCTATTATAAGTTTCTCCTGTATTTACAAAATTCATTGCAACTTCTATATTTACATTAATCAGATCATCATCTTTTCCCAAAATATTTTGGACTGGTCGTTCCGCAATCCTAGTATCTTGATTATTTTGTGCACGTGCATTGCTACTAGGATTTTCGTCTTCAGGACGAATCTCTTCAGGAGATTTCGAGAGTGACTGAATATTTTTGTTAGCTTTCGTTTTTCGTGGATTTGTTTCTTTTGTGTTGAGGGGTCCTTTACGCTTCTGGCGTATGGGGGCATCAACATATATATTTGATTTCATTGGGACCTCAACCCTTTGTGGTGCATTTACAACAGGTATATGCGATTTAGTCACTCCTTTATGATCAGTAAATGCATCTGGCAGAGTACTTGCTAAATATTGCAAGCTAATTATCTTCTGAACTTCAAGTTCATTTTGACTAGCGCGTGGATCTAAATATTGAAGATTTTTAACATTCCATGAAATTTCTCGGCATTCATTTAATTTTAGATTCTTGTCTCCCCCTAATGCCGTGAAATGATCTTCATCAAATGTGCAATCAGCGAACTGGGCCGTAAATTATTCCCCTGTCATAGGCTCTAGGTATTTCATAATAGATGGTGATTCAAAGCCAATATAAATACCTAGTTTGCTTTGGGGGCCTATTGAGGTACGCTTTGGTAGTGTTATAGGAACATATACTGGCACAACCAAATATTCGTAGATGGGAAATGTTTGGTTCTTTCCCACGCACTAATTGTAAAGGGGAGTAGTCATGATATGCAGTAGGTCGGATTTTAATTAGATTAGCTGCATGTAATATTGCATGCCCCCAACATGAAATGGGTAAATTGGAATTTTGCAACAATGGTCTAGCAATTAATTTGATGCGTTTTATTAATGACTCTGCTAGGCTATTTTGGGTGTGGACGTAAGGGACTGAATGTTCCACTTTAATTCCCAATGCCATACAATAATCATTAAATGTCTTTGATGTGAACTCACCGACATTATCCATTCGAATGGATTTAATTGGATAGTCTGGGAATTGAGATTTGAACTCAATAATTTTTGCAATAAGTTTGGGAAAGACATTATTACGGGTGAATAATAAACACACATAAGTCCACCGTGTGGAAGCATCAATTAGAACCATGAAATATCGAAATGGTCCTGATACTGGATGAATCGGTCCACAAATATCTCCATGAATTCGTTCAAGAAAAATAGGAGATTCAATTCCGACTTTAGTACGAGACGACCGCACTATAAGTTTACCCTTTGCACATGTCTCACAAATAAATTCATTTACAGAAGGGATTCTGTTATTTGGCTTGCTATGGCCAATGGAGTTAGACAAAATCCGACGTATCATGTTTTATCATGGATGGCCTAACCGCTCATGCCATAATTTGAATGAGTTTGGATCATGAAATTTTAAGTTCATGGCAATATGGAGATTAGAAGGTCGGATGTACGTATAATACAATCCGGAGGTGAAAGAAGGAAGCTTTTCGACAACATGTTTTCGACATCCTAGTGATTATGTCATCAAAAGATATTCATTATTGTTCTCGATTATGGGTTTAGATTGTGATAACCATTCGATCTGATGTCCTTAAAACTGAGAAGGGTACGTTTAGATTGTGGATATAACAAAGCATCATTAATGATTAATTCAGTACCCATAGGGAGAATTATTGAAGCTCTACCGGAGCCTATTATTAAAATATTATCATTACCAATAGTTGTAACGCTCCCCTTTTTTTCTATCAAAATTTGAAAAAATTTCTTGTCTTTCAAGACAGTATGTGTGGTAGCACTATCTACCAAGCACAAAGTGTTATCTTTCTCCATAAGCCAAGACAATTGATGATGCACAATCGAAAATAGTGAAATGGTCTAAATCGTGAAGTGGAATTAAAATTATACTGTAAACACTTTCGTGTTGATAACGTGTTGTAAATTGAAGATCAAGATCAAAGAGAGAATGCAAGAACACCGATTTGTTGACCCAGTTCGTCCAATAAATTGAACATCAAGATCAAAGAGAGAATGCAAGAACACCGATTTGTTGACCCAGTTCGTCCAATAGAACTACGTCTGGGGGCGACCAAGCCAGGAGGGTTTTCACTATAATTCTCTGTAGACTCACTCTTCTGTCCTCTCTCCAATGACGGTACAATAGAATATGCCTATATATATTAGGTATTGAGCTTTAGCCCTAAAAGCCCTAACTCTAAGCCCACCAATAACAATAAGTAATGTCCACTAATACTAATGTATTTACAACAATAATTTGTATTGAAACCGGGATTGGATGCAAATAATTTTCATAAGTTGAAAGTATTGTCGTTAAAGTTCGCGGAAATTGGTGAATCGCTTTTCCGTGACTTGTCGTCTAAATTTTCTTGTCTCAAGGAGTTTACCCTCTACGGATACACTGGCTACGAAGAAATACAAATTTGTAGTGATTCACGCGAGCGCGTAGTCCTCTTAGAGGGTAATGATAGCAGGATGTCGAGGGTTGAGTCTGATGTTCCTCGAATTCGTAGGTTTGATTTCACAAGTTTTTTTGTACCTTCACTTTCATTTAAAACAACTTCAACGGAATGGGAGTCTCATATAACTTTAATCAGCATTGTCGTTGTCGATTCTTCATGGTTCGTCGAGTTTAGAAAATTCTTGCAGGAGTTGAGGTCTTCCGAAATTTATCTCCGTCTCAATATTTTTCTTGAGAATGCATATAAGTATACCTAAACCACCTATCGTGGAGAGATTGAAGTTGTGTTTTGATGCACCACCTTCAGTCGAATCATCACTTTTGGAGGAGTTATTTTGGAGTTGTCGTCCTAACTTCATAATGTTGTCATATGTAAAGAAATATGATACCGTTAAGCTTATTTGCAAAACACTGATAAAAGAAGATCAAGTGTGGAATTCATGATCTTGAGGAAGTAAATGTCGAAATTTCTGGACATACTGCATGGACATGGAGATACAGCGTGCTTCAAAATTTGCATATTCGGGATGGATTGGTACTCATACTGATGTTTGCCTCCAATTGAAATGGGGGTGACAACTTTTGATGTTCCAATTATACTGATTTATGTTCATAACTAGTCATATTAATTTAATGTGTGGATTTTGACCATGTTACTTATGTTTGGGAGTTAATAATTTCATGTTATATATACACACACAATTTTTGTTCTTGTTTGGATGTACACAACCGCTTATGTTGCAAAATGAAGATACAATTGGAAAATTAAATAAAAGTTTTCTCCTGTGGAAAATATGTCTTGCCTCTGTTATAACTAGTGCATACTTATGTTCATATGTTTATTAGAAATTTGTTGTTGAGTGGTCCGTGTAAATTGTATTTTAAGCTGAGTTTATGTTACCGAATCGATTGAACTCATTGATTGTGTTTTGTTAATGCAACTGTTAAGTGAAGAATCCACAACTTGATAGATACAAAATATTTAATCTCATAACAGATAGGGCTAATGATGCCAATCTTACATATCTCCCCAATAGTTTTGCTGTTCAATTATAATATATTGAACAGTTGATTGAGAATATACAACTAAAATTCCAGAAGTAATGATTCAACACATACAATTTTTTATAATTGGAAAAGAAGCAGCTCGAACAACTATACTCTCCAAATCTTGGTACAAAGCCTGGTCAACTCGCCCTGACCGCAATTTTTTTGAACGCGACATTCCGCAGCTCAGCCCGCGGTTTTATGGTTTCAATACACTGCGGGTTTTATGTTTTGGGGCTTTAAGAATTCAGGGATTTAAGTGTTTTGCGGGCTTCCGCGCTTCAAATTAGGATTTAAGTAATTTTTTGTCAGCTGTGTATTTATTTTAATTAAAAAAAGGAAAAGAAAATCCACTTCAGATTTACCTGAAAGACCACCTTTGATAGCAGGTCATATGACCAAAAGTTGAATTTTACAAAGTTATAGGACGAATATCAAACAACCAAAGTTACAGGACCAAGATCAAAATAGGTCGAACTTATAGGACAAAAAAAAATCAATTTTTCCAAAATTTTATATATATGCTTTAAAATCGTAAAATTTTGTCATTTAAATTGCTAGGGATATTAAAATTTTCCCGCCCTTACTCAATGGAAAATTTCACTCCAATTGGGACGGAATTCTGGATCCGTCCCTGCTCATGAATGCACCATCTTCAATTCATAATGCAGTTTCTTAGAATTTATTATGGAGTTACGGGAGATATACCACAAAGACAGCTTACACCAGATGCGGATCTAGGAACGGGTAATGGGGTGGGCTGTGAAGCAAAAAATTTATACCAACAAATTAATACAAAATATAATATTTACAATGTTTACTGAAGTTGAGCCCGACGAGACTTCAGAGCATAAAATTCATCAATAATTGAATCTATATCTATATCGTTAACAAACTCTCTTTCAATATAGAGCATCATACAATCTCCAAGAAAGTCATCCCCCATCTTGTTACGCAATGCCGTCTTCACATGTCTCATTAGTTTGATTTCGCATTATCGTAGTTGTAGATTCTGAGGTGCCTTCAATATCT
Organism: Stenogyne calaminthoides; assembly: GCA_037126765.1. NCBI lineage: Eukaryota > Viridiplantae > Streptophyta > Magnoliopsida > Lamiales > Lamiaceae > Stenogyne > Stenogyne calaminthoides. Next base: position 32,232,615 of record JBBCBC010000025.1, on the reverse strand, counting down.
TGACGTTCACATTTCTTAAAGACTTAAAGAAAGATGAGATAAGTTTTTTTCCTTTTTTTGCCGATGGTTGGTGCTCCATTAAATGTTCTGAAAAAACGTGTGAACTTCATATACTTAATAAGATGGATAATACCAACAAAATCATTAATTCAAGAGAAATTTAAAGAATATATCTAATTTCTCAAATTTAATCCTCAAAATGAGACTAAAAGACTATCTTCTCAATCCTCATCATTATTTTATACATACAATAAATTACCTATTTATACATCTTCATCAAGAGAAAAAGACAAACACTATAGGAATAAAATACATATTTAATTCAACAAATAAATAACAACAAAAATAATTAATTGCAAAAAATTTTAATATGCATAAGCATAACAATTTACCAATCAAAAAAAGAGATGTATAATAGTGTAACTGTGTAAAAGACTAAAAGTTTAAAAGAATAAAAAGAGATCAGACCTTGAAATTATTTGGGAAGAGGAATAGGGTTACTGTGCTTCATGCTGGTGTCTCGCCTGTTCTATATTTTGAAAGAGAGAAAAGGTTTTTACCTTTTTAGAATAAGACAAAACAAAAAAAAAATTAAAAAGGGAAAACAAAGTGTGAGTTATTTCCTTCAAAATGGGGCGTGGACCGTGTGGTAATTTGAAGTTCGGCCAGTTAGTGGGCTGCGCCATTTATGTTAAAGCCCAAAGGGATAATTTAATTAAAATGGACTATCTAATAAGGGGTGGGCTGAGTAATGAATTAAAGTGGGCTAGTGACAATTTCTATTGAAAAATATATACATCCAAGGGGTTCTGGCCGGACCCAGTGCAATTAACCAATGGGTCCGCCCCTGGCTTACACCACGTTGATGAAGAGGAGTGAAGTGAGTGCTAGCCCGTTCGATTTCATGGAATTCATGTGGGCGTGGAATACCATTGCTCCTATAAAAGCAACAACGACATCATGGACAATTTTATGGGACAGAATTCCGACAAGATGCAACTATTAATATGGTAAAATAGTTGTACGGTTCAGTGTAAACAAATTGTATCTTTCAATATAATAAACTACATGATTCTAAAATGCATTATGAGTGCACCTGGATGCACATAAGATACACTCTGTATTTAAATATAGATACTACTTTTTTTTAATAAATAAAAACACATTAATTGGCAAGGCAAGACTCTAGCCCGCTGATGGGGTGAGTTGTACCTAGTAGGCCCATCTCTAGTGTAAAGGAAGAAAATGAGTTGACAAAATAACAAACCCATTATTTATTATTTATGTTTGATTTTAATTTCCAAGTCATTCTGGAATCCAAAAACCAAATTCCGCATCTAGCGGGAAAAATTGCACTTTTGGTCCCATGAGAATATTCTCATATCAAAATGGTCTTAATTCAAGTATTTTTGGTCCCAAACTAATATTCCCTTAGTTTTTAACAGATGTAAGTGTGTGTGTTCCCTCCAAAATAGCGGGATTACTATCATTCTACAAAAAAACACAAAAAATCCTCATCCCCAACTTGAACCTTAGGAATCGATGTACCTCCAATATCTAGCAAACTTTAAAAAAATCTTACCCAAATCTTCCAAAATCAAAAGTGCACAAAAAACTTTAAACATATATAGGTGACTTTTGTGTGGTGAAGTTGTTAGATGAACATGCTAGGGGTTTTTGTGATGTGCAATTAAAGGTTTGGGACCAAAAGTGCACAAAAAATGACCACTTTGAAACAATGGGACCAAAAGTGCTTTAAAAATATTCTCATGAAACCAAAAATGCAATTTACCCTTTCTAATAGAGAAGCGTCCACAAGCGAAACTCAACTTCAACTTCCAGAAGAGATGATTCAACACATACAATCTTTTTTAAGGGGGAAAGAAGCAGCTCGAACAACTATACTCTCCAAATCTGGTACACCGCCTGGTTAACTCGCCCCAATTTTGAATATTTTGAAAGCAACATCCCCACGTGGCTCAAGCCTGCGTTACTGAAATCGGCGGAGAAGACTTTGCAAAGATACGACCGACTGAACCTAAAGATTCACACTTTCCGGCTAAATATGTATGGTGTTTCGAGTAAGTGGTCTCTGGAAAATGAAATGATCGCAAACGCGATGAAACTAGGTGCTACTGATCTCTATATCCACGTTGAATTAAGGTCCGACAAATTAACGACCGATTTTGTTTTACCGGATGAGGTGCTCGAATCCGAAACTTTGTCTCATTATATTTTGTTGGTGCCAACATTGATCTGCACAATAGAAATGTATGTTGTTCAAGACTTAATGTTGTGTGCGGATTTTCTAACCGCGGGCGAGGTCCCGTACTTAGGAGATTTAATCACTTGCTCGAGCCCAGGCCACACGGCGACCGAACAAGCCCGAGCTCTTGGGGGAGCTCGTAAGCCAAAGAAGACGGCATGCGACCTCGCCACCTGAGAAGAGGAGCTCGATTGGGTTTGAGGGACTAGCCGAAAGATATCCCAACCTCAACAAGGGGGAGCTCGTGGGAGACCTCGATCCTCGAGTTGCAGGCGGCACGGAACCCCAAAGGCCATGCCAGCCTATCTGCATCCTTTAACGGTCCCAGGATAGAGGAGACTTTCCCTAAAGGGAAGCCTGTACCCTGAAGACTTCTCGAGTTATAGGAACATGCACATCGAAGGGGAAACGACTCACAGTGCGACCTCGGGAGTTACGCGGGCAACCTTGGAGGGGACGCCAACGACCTCGAGCTCATGGGATCAGGACAACAACCATTAATTAAAATCAGATGGGCTGATTCAATCCAGAGTTTTGACCAAATTGCATTAATAGTCTAGAAGCTAGGGTCTAGGGATCTATCTCCCATGTTTGTAACAAGTATAAATACTTGTAGTAGTTAACTCATTTTAAGGGTTCACAACCTCCATTTATTACAAAGCGCCACAAGAGTCAAAGAAGAGGTCTTTGTGCTCAATCCTCTTGCAATTTAACACTTACAATCATCAAGCATTCAATAGCATTCATTAGCAATCATCAATCATAAATGAAGAACATTCCTCAGTTCTTCATTAACTCTCAATCTTGTTAAATCACTATTAGTTTGATCCAAACTTAAATGGCATTAATATCCTAAACCTTGTTTATATTTTTTGGTATCAACAATTACGCTAGAAAAAAGGCATTTCATTAAATTTTGCTAGATTTTCTTTTGAAATTTTCTTCATATCTTCAAATCTTCAAGGAAAATCTTGATGAACACTCACTGTTCATCAAGAACACCTAAAAATCATCAAATCTTCAAACCCCCCATCTTCAGATCTTCAAACCTTCAAGTGAAAATTCCTCACATCCTCAAATCTTAAAGCACCCATCATAAAATTTCATGTCTGCAAACATGAATCCTCAAAATTCCAAACCTCACACTCATTTTAATATGAGGAAAAGATCCACACATGTCATCTGCAAAAACCAAAAACCCACAAAAATCAGTTCCTACATAGCTTTCTCATTCTTTTACACATCAAACATCAATTATTTTTTATACGCATAAAAATCTGGTGCCATCTAGTTTTTTCAGTACAGAAATCTCTCTGTTTCATTTCCATTTATTTCCCTATGTCATCACACAAATTTTTACATCACCCGCCATCAAGTTGCGATGAGAAACCATACCAATGTTTTTGAAACCCAATCCTAGGATCTGAAACTGAAAAGCAGCCTAACCCCTTACTGTTTCCCTGCAAGTTTTTGCTCGTCGCACCTCCGCCTTGGTCCCAAAGAAGCCGACACCGCCGAAAATCTCGCCTCACCGCCGCAACCACAGGCCGCTCCAGATCGGAGCACCCCTGCCTCAAACTCAACCGTTGCACCACCGCGAGCTTCGTATCCATAGGCTCCTTAGAAGATGCCGCCGCAATTCGCCGTTCGCCTGGTGCACGACGCCGATTCCATCGCCGCAGCCTCTTTGGGCTGCTCTGTCCAGAGTCCATCAACCCCATCGCCTACGACGGCGCTCATGCTCACCATCGAAAAGAATCGCACCGCACCGCTGTTTTGTTATCCTGGCCGCGCCACAGTTCTTTGCAAATCGGCGAGTCCACAAGCCGCCGACGCCGTCGTCTGAAATCAACGCCCCAAAAATCGGCCAATGGCACCCACAGCCAGCGCCGCTGCCACTCTCATCGCCGTCCATCTCCGTTCACAGCTGTCGCCCCAGATCCACCGCCGATCCACACCAAGACCGAGTTTCCCGGCGCCGCGCAGTTCGAAGGCTTTCTGGCTTTGGAGATACGCTCAAAATTTGGTGTGAGGTGCACACTTTGGGCTTGACCTAATCCCAATTTTGGGCCCAGGATTGAGTCCTTGATTTTTGGGCCCAGATTTAAGCCAACATTATTATCTGGCCCAGGATCTTGTCTTCTTTAATTTTGGGCCTGTGATCTTTGGTTGAATAAGGTTTTGGGCCGAAATATTTTTAATAAATTATTCTGGCCCAATTAAAAAAAAAAAAGGGGGCAGCAGCTCGGTGAGGTAAATGTTGGGAAATAAGAGGTGTCCGGATCTATTCGAGTTGAATTTAAATACATATTTAAATTAATTAATTAATTACTAACATGAATTAATCCTAATTTAATTCAACATAATAATTAATGAACAGATAAACATCGTAGTCTGGCGTATTTCACGTAAAACCCAAGCGTCACGGAATCTGTAAAATTACGTAAATACTAAACTCTTGTAGAGACAAATCGTGAGGCGTTGGATCAACTCAAAATCACCTTCTCAAATATGTCCCACGTCCACTTAACGTAATCATAAGGAAAAAGCGTGAAGTCTCTACGATCCGATCGTGGAAGCGAAATTGTCGAGATGAGTTTTTGAACTACTTGTCGATAAAGGGATTGCATCCCATTAATCACGGGACCCCCCTCAACAAAAGCGGGGTTGCTGAAGCGAAAAACATAACTCTTTTGGAAATGGTTAGATCTATGATGAGTTATGCGGATCTTCCCAAGTCGATTACGGGGTCATGCCTTGGAAACAATGGCTTACATTATGAACTTGGTGCCATCCAAATCGGTTCCCAAAACTCCCAAAGAATTGTGGTCCCGCGCAAGCCGGTTTGAGAACACATGAAAATTTGGGGGTGTCCTAAAATAAGTGTTGGACAAGGAAAAAAAAAATTGGACCCTCGATCGAAATTAAGGTTGTTTGTAGGATACCCAGGAGAGGAACAAAAAGGTGTATGTTTACTATGGTCCCAGATCAAAAAGGTGGTAATAAGAACCCACTTTAGATTTTTGGAAGAAACTATATGAACAAAAGACAATCAAAGTGAGATTACCTTAAATGAGCTAAGGGGCTAACCTCATTGCCAAGCCCGACAAGATGACATACCAAAGCGATACACTTTCTGGCCCGGAACTCTCGTCAGTAGTGGGAGGGTTGTGAGAGAACCCGAAGAGATTCATGGGATAGGAGAGTCCTCGGACTTGATTCCCTGACAAGACGAATCGAGACCCGTGGACATGTGACGAGGCAATCCAAGACAAGGATGCGGTTTCTTGGCAAACAACAATGAAAGCGAAATGGGTTCTATGGATCATAACAGAGTGTGGGAGCTAGTCGAACCACATAATGGGGTCAAACCCATTGGTTGCAAGTGGGTATACAAGAGAAAAAGGGGCCCGGGGCGTGAAGGTGGAAACCTTCAAGGCAAGGGCTTGTGGCGAAAAGGTTATACTTCGAGAAAGAAGGATCGTATGAGGAAACCTTTTCACCAGAGCAATGCTCAAGTCCATCCGAATTCTCTTGTCGATTCTTTGCACATCTCGACTTTGAAATCGGCAAAATGGATGTCAAGACGGTTTTTCATTAACTAAGTCTTGATGAAGAAATCTATATCTGCAACAACCCCAAGACTTCATTGAAAAAAGGCGAAGAACACCTGGTTTGTAGCTCGAGAAGTCCATTTACGGACTCAAACAAGCATCCGAGCTTGGAACTAATGTTTTGATCATGTTATAAAGTCTTATGGGTTTGATCAAAACGAGTTCGAAAAGTTGTGTGTACAAAAAAGCGTGTCGGATCTGCATTGGTATTCTTAGTACTATCGTGAAACGACATTACGCTCATCGGGAGCGATGTAAAGGTGTTATCGGGCGTAAGGGACATGGCTTTCAAAACGCAGTTTGATATGAAGGACTTAGGGGAAGCGGACCACATCCTTGGGATCAAGATCACTCGAGATCGCAAGAAAAGGATGATAGGCTTATCGCAGAAGCCATACATAGACATTGTCTTGAAACGATTCAAAGATCACGAGGATTCGAAGAAAAGCTCGTTACCTTTTCGGACATGGAATCCATCTATCGAGAAAATGTGCCCTAAGACACAAAAGGAGATAGATGACATGAAAGACATTCCTTATGCTTGGTTTGTCGGAAGCCTTATGTATCTGATGTTGTGCACGAGGCCAGGATATCTGCTTTCCGTTGGCATGGTGGCAAGATATCAAAGTAACCCGGGAAAGAACATTGGACGACGATTAAAAACATTACGAAGTATCTGAAAAGAACTTCGAGATAGAATGTTGGTTTATCGATCGAATAATCCCAATCCCCATTGGCTACGGACTCGGATTTCCAATCGGACTTAGATTCGGAAAATCTACCTCCGGTAGTGTGTTTTCATGGGGGAGGAGCCATGACATGGAGGCGTTAAGCGAAATGCATCGCAGATTCTACCATGGAAGCCGAATATATAGGCTAACTGAAGAGGCGTGAAAAAGCGGTTTGGATCAAGAACTTCCTAGTGGACTTGGATGTAGTTCGAATTTGCCCGGCACAATCAACATTTATTGTGACAATCTTGGGAGCGATTGCAAATTCAAAGGAACCAGAGCCCACAAGGCCCGACAAACACATTGAAAGGAAATACCATCTTATACGAGAAATCGTTAAGAGAGAGATATAGAATTGGCAAAGATCGGCGTCGAGGAAAACCTGGCGAGATCCATTCACAAAGTGGTCCGCCTCGAGAATACATTCGAGAGACATGTGGAAGGAATGGGTGTCAAGACCGTTGCCCGATCTGCTTTGAGTATAAGTGGGAGACATTATTAGGTTAGTGTAGGTGACATTAGATGTCACGACAGGAACTACGAGACATCTTTGTAGTATACTTAAAAGCGGACTTTGAGTATAAGTGGGAGATTGTTGGGATTATCTTTGGAAAGTATGCTTTTACTTTGTATAATCAAAACTGAATTTTGGACTTATTTATTGAAATAAATTGTTTATCATCGATGCTTTAAATATCATCCGAATGTTACATATATTTCTTTGCATAATTGTTCAATAAATAAGACGTGTTACATTGTAGTTAATTTAGTGATACCATATCACGAAGATTAAATTAACGGGTCCGCTTGTAACTAAAAAGTACACCATTCACGACCTAGATGGAAATGAACAATCCATCGTGAAAGGTTGAAGTGTAAGGCTCGATTGGTTTGTCTTGACCAAGAGATTACACTAGTGCATGAATGATGCCTTTGAAGAGGACCTCTGAGGAGGATAAATTCTTGAAATAACTAGGAAGAATTAGACCTCGATGGTTAGTTATTTCTTAATTTTAAGTCCCTTAAATAGGATTGCGTGTGGTTAGTAACTATTGCTTTGACTTATTACGGGTAGAGAATCAAGGAGATTCAATACTTTATATCTTGGGCAATATTATTGGTCACACGCGATTGCTAAGATTTATCTTCGAGAATCGTGTGCAAATGCGACATTTCGATTTGCCCAGGGAGGTTCATAAGATTTATCATACCAAATCTTGCAAGTGGAATTTGTTTCCGGTATGGATAATAATGTTGAACCGTTCCTTAACCAAGGATAAAAGATATTAATTAATGAAAAGTTATTTCAGTGGCTTGAATTAATTAATGGGCTAGATAATCTTAAACACGGGAAAAAATAACCGGGAGCCATATTAACTGTAATATGGGTTAAGATGGATAGTGCAATATTAATTATGTAGTGGGATTAATTAATATTTATGGGCTTGAATAATATTGTGGCTCAATATTGATAATTCAAGATCCATTAGAAGGTGCAATCTTAATTCTCCTAAAGGCCCCCCAAGTAGCCCAACATAAAGTCCAATAACTGAAAAAGGTGTTTAAAAATAAAATAAATTTTGTTGCCTATTTTTCCTCATTTTTTTCGAAAATCATAAATAAAAGAGGGAGAAAGATTTTCTTTGAATTTTGTTATGGAATGAAGATATGTATTCTTGGAATACAAGATTATCTCATTAAATTCAAGAAATCTCCCACTTGGTTATTTATGGTGAGATTTTCGAAATTTTCAAAGAATAAGGGAAAGAAAGATTTTCTTGATTTTCTTGAAAAGATATTATGGAAGATATGTATTTCTTGAAATACAAGTATATCTCATAAATTCAAGAAGATCCAAATCTTGGAATCTTGATCCTTATTTTTTTTCAAAAATTCCATAACAAGAGGAGTTGGGATTTTTGTGGAATATTTTAATTATGGAGAAAAGAATATATGAGAAATATTCAAGATTTCTTGGAGATCAAGAAAAAGATTTTCCCATATTATTTTATCACTAAAAATTCGACCAACACCCTCTATAAATAGGGGATGGGTGTTTCATTCCTAAGGACAATTCCATGTGCTGGAAAAATTAGTAAATCCACAAAGGTGGTGCAACAAATTTTTATTTTCCCTTTTGTTAATTGTTCGCGAGTTTCATTCCACCGGATTGACGAGCAAGGACTAGGGATACTTGGGAAGGCTTTTTGATGTGTTCTTATCAACAAGACCATTTCCACTCCAAGAGGTTAGTTCACGTAAACCCGTAGTAATTCCGCATGCGTAGGATTTATGTGAACTGTTTATATGCATGATTTGTTGTTGAATTATTATTTGAATTAATATAGGATTAATTCATGCTAGTAATAATTGTTAGAATTAAATTTGTATTTAAATATTCATCCCGAATAGATCCGTGCAAATAATTCCCCAACAGGCTCCGAATGCCCTCTTGGTCATTTTACCCTCCAAGCACGATTCGCAAGTTGGGATTGGTTCAATCCGGAGAGACTCCAATGAACCATCTTCTACCAACCTTTGAATCCTTTTTGGATTAATATGTCCCAATCTAAGATGACATAGAAGTGTCTCGTTCACGTCTGATGAACATTTTCTTTTATCGGAAATAGTTGATGTGTTATAGGATGCATTTCGTGAGTGGTGTGCACAGTTAATTGTATAGAGAACCATGACAGATAAATTTATCATAAAGAGAAATGGTAACAACTTTGTCAAAAGTAACCGAATATCCATCAAGGTAGAGTTTAGAAACCGAAATTAAATTCTTTCTAAAACTAGGAACGTAAAGAACATCTCTTAAAATTAAAACTCTGTCTTCAAAAGACAGATGCACTTCTCCCACTGCTTCAGCTGCCACTCTCGTAGCATCGCCCAGTGTGATGAGGATCTCACTCCCACTAAGTTGTCGGGTCAACTGGGAACCCGTTACGTGAAACATACATGGCCAGCAGATCCCGTATCAACTACCCATGAATGAGAAGTATACGCCGCTAAACAAGTTTCAACAACTAGTGCGTGAGAATTACCTTTCTTTCCGGCCCTTTTAGGGTTTGGAACAGGCAAACCTCCATTGTCCTCTTTCACCGTAGTTTAAGTGCTTCCCCTTTGGATTTTCCTTGACACCACCGGCATTCCTCATCTTACCATTGCCCTTGGCAATAGTTGAGTTTGATTGCTTATGGCTTTTGGTCCTCTTCTTCTTCTTGCCTTCCTTTGGCCTAGAAGATGAAGACGGGCCACTTGCTGCCAAAACTTGAGTTTGGTGCCCCATCAACGTCTCTGCCGAGACCAAAGCTTGCAACAAATCAGCTAGCGAGACCAAAATGCTCAAAAACTTTTGGGCAGAGAGTGAAGTACCATATTCATCTGAGTTTCCAAATTATAATCTGCACCCAGAACCTCAAGTTTGTTCAGATGGGCCATCAATTTTGAGGACGTAATCCCTTACGGGTTTGCCCTCCACCTTTTTTAGCGACGACATCTTTCGCAAGGTGATCTGATGAGCCCTGCGTTTTCGACTCGTCAGTTGGCTCATTTGAATTTTTGGTGTGTCAAGAATCCACTTGTGCTTTTGTGCAGTTAGGACAATCATAGTTTTTCGTTTCCAATCAATATAGTTTCCATACTATTTTATTGACTTTAAGTATATTAACAGCGGATTAAAAGGTTGCGACATGCTGGACTGAAATAAATAACAATTTGTATAAGCACAAATATATCACAAGATTTGATCACATGTATCATATTAAAATCTCAAAAAAATATGAACATGCATCAACCAACATCTCAAAACAGTTTAAATAAACCACGTGGGGTGGGTCATTATTTAAACGCATTCAAGTAGGTTACAAACAAGGAAACAGTTATAAACCTTTAATATCCAGATTAATAGTTGGCTCTTACTTGACCAATATAAAATTGACAGGGACTTCGGGGAAGTATATGCATATCAATTTTATACCTAAGTAATAATCATGATTAAATACAGAATTATCATTTTGCTTTGAACGAGCATCGTGGGGAGGGTCATAGTCGCCACTAATAATAACCCACAATAATCCTTTCGGAATTCATTCATGTGAAATCTATCTTTTGGCCGTCCCGTGGGGGGAATTTCTCCAAAAGAATCCACAAATAAATAAATCATGGAGGTCAAAATTAATTCAATTTTATTATCCGGAATAAAATTATCAATTAATTATTTAAACATACTTAGTAATTTTCGAAGGTGGGATTTTTTCAAAACATATTCTCATGCATCGCATATTTAAACACAATTTAAATAAGCACAAAAAAAATGCAAAACATCAAAACAAAAAAATTAAACACATTGGGCACATATATCCAATTGTCACGGTTAATTTTTTTGTCATGTCTTGATCTTGAGAAATCGTCTTCATAGCCTTCATCGTTTAGGTCTCGAAAAAGCTCCCCACCAAAATACAACATTTTCTTTAAAACGTCCTCCGTCTAGGTTAAAGGCGACGTCCGACATTTTGGGTAGCTCGTGGCGGAACACGTATCCGCGCGTGCAACTTGCGCGCGACACCCGTCGAATTACCATCCCGCTGTCGCTTCGCTTCGACCCTCGGCTTCCACCGGTCGCGTCCGCCCGTCCGTGTGTCATATAGCGTCACCGTCATACAACGCCAATCTCGCTCGGCGCTCGGCCATGCCCTATTACGCCCGCGTGCACCGAGTGCCTCTCGGGCAGCCCCGTCCGTGTCCACCTAGCACTTTGTGCCTTGACCCGCGTACGTCTGGGCACTTGGTCGCCTGGTTTTAATTCTTCATCTTCGTTCTCGATCCGGTTACAATTTATTTACAAAAAAAATAAACCTAGATCTAGACTAGTCTATTACATTGATCAAATCAAATAAATTCTAATCTACTCGTGGATTTTCTCATGAGGCAAAACAAATTCGAACGAATCGAATTAAAAACCACAATTTATATGCATGCATAAATATAAACATTCATCAAATACCATGACAATTGAATACATGCAAAAAAAGATCTAGCAATTCTACTATCCAATTTCAAATTTAATGAAAATGAATTAAATTACAATTTAAAATTCAGAGCACAAACCGAGGCTCGATACCGATTAATGGGAATTAATTGCGGATCTATTCAGGATGAATATTTAAATACAAATTTAATTCTAACAATTATTACTAGCATGAATTAATCCTATATTAATTCAAATAATAATTCAACAACCAATCATGCATATAAACAATTCACATAAATCCTACGCATGCGAAAATACTACGGGTTTACGTGAACTAACCTCTCGGAGTGACAACCGTTGAGAAGATGGATCCCGTTCACTCGAACACACCAAAAGACCTTCTCAAGTATTTCCTTTATCCTTGTTCAACAATCCGGTGGTAGGAACTCGCGAATAATTTAACAAAAAGGAAAAATAAAATTATGTTGCACCACCTTTGTGGATTTCTAATTTTTCCAACACATGGAATTGCACTTGGGAATGAAACATTCATCCCCTATTTATAGAGGGGTGTTGGACGAAAACTTTTTGTGTGAATAAGATGGGAGAATCTTTTTCTTGGTCTCCAAGAAATCTTGAATATATCCAATATATTCTTTTCTCCATATTTAAAATATTCCACAAAAATCCCACCTCCTCTTGTTATGGTATTTTCGAAAAAATAAGGAGTAGGAATCCAAGATTTGGATCTTCTTGAATTTATGAGATATTCTTGTATTCCAAGAATACATATCTTCTATAATATCTTTTCAAAAAAAATCAAGAAAATCTTTCCTTCCTTATTTTCTTCATTATTTTCGAAAATCTCAAGATAAATAACCAAGTGGGAGATTTCTTGAATTTAATGAGATAAACTTGTATTCCAAAAATACTTATTCTCATTCCATAACAAAATTCAAAGAAAATCTTTCTCCCTCTTTTATTTATTATTTTCGAAAAATTTGGAAAAATAGGCAACAATAATATATTTTATTTTAAACACCTTTTTCAGTTATTGGACTTTATCTTTGGGCTACTTGAGGGGCCTTTAGGAGAATTAAGATTGAACCTTCTAATGGACTTTGAATATCTAATATTGAGCCACAATATTATTCAAGCCCATAAATATTAATTAATCCCACTACATAATTAATATTGCACTATCCATCTTAACCCATATTACTGTTAATATGACTCCCGGTTATTATTTCCCGTGTTTAGGATTATCCAGCCCATTAATTAATTCAAGCCACTGAAATAACTTTCCTTTAATTAATATCTTTTGTCATTGGTTAAGGAACATTTTAACATTATTATCCATACCGGAAACTAATTCCACTTGCAAGATTTGGTATGATAAATCTTATGAACCTCCCAAGGGGGCAAATCAAACAGCGTACTTTCATGCATGATTCTTTGTATTAAATCTTAGCAATAAACATGACCCGATAATATTACCCAAGATATAAAGTATTGAATCTCATTGATTCTCTACCCGTCATAAGTCAAAGCAACAATTACTAACCACACACGATCCTATTTAAGGGATGAAGATTAAGAAATAACGAACCACTGGGGTCTAATTCTTCCTGGTTTAGTGCTGAAGAATTTATCCTCCTGTGGAGTCTGTTCGATCATCGATCATGCATTAGTGTAATCTCTTGGTCAAGACAAGCCAATCCCGGCCTTACACTTCAACCTTTCACGATGGATTGTTCATTTTCATCTAGGTTAAGTTGAACAACGTACTTTTTTAGTTACAAGGATTAATTTAATCTTACGTGATGCGGTATCACTAAATTAACTACAATGTAACACGTCTTGTTTATTAAACAATTATGCAGTAAAATATATGTAACATTCAATGATATTTAAAGCATCAGTGATAAATAATTTATTTCAGTAAATAAGACAGAAATTCAGTTTGGTTATACAAAGTAAAATCATACGTTCTAGTATAACCCCAACAATATTTTGCTAGGGTGATTTAAACCGGGTTCTTTCGAATCGAGTTTACGTATTCGGGAATTTGTATGTCCTTTATCCTAGAGTTTAATGCTTTTGACTGGATTAAATTTAGATCGTATCTAGACTGTTCAGTTGAAAAGAATCGTTGGAGAGCTTGTTTCAATTGAGTATAATTAAGGGATTAAAATCGGTAGCCAGAGCTTGTTGACTACTGAGGGACATTAATCCTAAAGATAAATAGAGTAAACGTCGCTGTCAATTAATAACATTAAGTCGAGGGATGAATGAACTGTGAATTGGAATACCTTTTTATTATTGAATTTCTTTATATAATTTATTGGTTTAAGTTTTAGTTATAGATTTCTTATCCAAACCCCCCCTTTCTGTGTTATGTGTTTGTCCCTATAAATTCGTACAATTAACACATTAATTATTTTCACATTCCCTGTGGATCGACCCTTACTTATCCTACTACACTCTAGTGGATCGGTTAAGGTATTTAATTTATTTTGGGTGCCGGCAACAGCACACCAACAACCAAGTAAGACGACGTTCTAAAGCGAGATCAATAACTTAGACAAAATTGTAAATCTTTAGTCAGTTATTAAGTTCGCAAAGTCGCAACCAAGTAAGACGATGTTCTAAAGCGAGATCAATAACTTAGACAAAATTACAAATCTTTAGTCAGTTATTAAGTTCGTAAAGTCGCAACCAAGTAAGACGACGTTCTAAAGCGAGATCAATAACTTAGACAAAATTACAAATCTTTAGTCCGTTATTAAGTTCACGAAGTCGCGACAAATAAGACGTTTTCTTAAATAAGAGTTCAATTCAGCAAGGGCGGCGTCCAGATTGTTCATTAATAGAAAAAACTCGTACAAAGGGGCTCATTACCTCGGTCTGAGCCTGAAAGAAAAAGACTTCGTCTGAAGGGCTCACCTCCTCAGTCTGAGCCTGAAAAAGAACTTATGAAAGGAGTTCACCTTGGAGTACGAGCATAGAAAAGACTCGTACGAAGGGGCTCACCTCGGAGTACGAGCACAAAAGACACTCGTTCAGAGAGTCTCACCTCGGAGTACGAGCACATAGAAAATCGAAGATGAGCATAGGAAAAATCCTCAACCTGGGGGCTCGATCAGAACAATCGAGACCTCATAAGACATCTGAACAGGCTCGGGGGCAAATAGTGTGACCCCATGAGGCGGCGCGTTGAAGGGCGAAATCTTATCGGGGATGTGAAACAAAGATCGAACTTCGAGAACAAAGTCAAAGCTCGACCTTGGGGGATATTGTTGTAGCACAAATTAAACTGGATGTGTGCCCGTATTCGACACGTCAGCAGGGCCCACCTAGGCCCGGATTGATTCGACCTGACAGAAGATCAAGCTCACCTTTGTTGTGTGCACATCGCGCGAGGTGGGCCCAAGCCCATCTACGCGTAAGCTGTGAAGACTTGAGAAAGCCTGTGAATTTCTTAAGTCTTGTACCTCGCGTGATGCAGATTAAGTTATTTTTTAGCGACCTCATTAGTCAACAAGGTCATCGATCTCGGATGGTATCAAGGACGAAGCATTAACTACGACAAGACAAGCGTCCGGAGAGTTGATCAGGAAGATCTTCCTAAACCATAAGCCCAATCGAGGAGATAAATCGGCCAAAGGGCGATGCCGGATTGACTTTTTAGTGTATTAAGCGGCTAATTCACGCAAATTCGGAATTACGGGTCAATGTGTAAGTGAGGTCCGCGAGGTCAACAACCTTAACGGCGACCTCCGCGAGGCGATCCATATCTTGAGGGGACGAAAAGAGAAGAATAAAAAGTCGCTGGCGGGCGACCTCCCCCGAGGTCGCTTCACAAGCAAAGTTGGCAAGCACAACACAAGAAGATAATCTGGCAAAGTCAAGAGTCAACGTTAACCTCACGAGACGAGACAAAAGCATTTAGTATAATATAGATCTAGTATTAATTATTAGATCCACATTCGTAATAAAACCCTAAAATAAAGGGTTGAGACGGGTTTGTAGGGTTTTTTGGCCTATCAAGGGTGGTCCTCTTCTCTATAAATAGAGGACCACACCCCATTGTAAAGCAACTCTTCCATTTGGCCCTCATTCATGATATATACAAACAAAAAAAAAATTCAAGGGAAGAACTCAAGAGTTCTTCCCGCAGTGTTCTTGTTAGTTTATTATGTTTGATAGTTATTAATCGGTTTACATCATTGCCACATTATATTCGTATGTCCGACCCAATAAAATCACTATCAACAATTGACGCTAGAAGAAGCGCCCGTACTTAAGAGATTTAATCACTTGCTCGAGCCCGAGCCGCTGGCGGACAAGCCCGAAGCTCTTGGGGGCTTCGTAAGCGAAAGAAAGGCGGCATGCGACCTCGCCACCTCGCCAGAAAAAGGCTTCGATTGGGTTTGAGGACTAAGCCGGAAGATATCCGGCCTCAACAAGGGGGGCTTCATGAGAGACCTCGGTCCTCGAGTTAAAGACGCGAAACCCCAAAGGCCGTGCCGGCCTTTTCTGCATCCTCCCAATGGTCTCGGGGCCGAGGAGACTTTCTCTAAAAGGCTTTCACCACGAAGACTTCTCGAGTTACAGGAACATGCACATCGAAGGGGAAACGACTCGCAGTGCGACCTCGGGAGTTACGCGTGTGACCTCGGAAGGGACGCCAGCGACCTCGAGCTCGCGGATCAGGACAAGAATCATTAATTAAGGCTGTATTTGGGCTGATTTCAATCCAGATTTTTGGCCAAATTGCATTAATAGTCTAGAGGCTAGGGTCTAGGGATCTATCCCCATGTTTGTAACAAGTATAAATACTTGTAGTAAGAACTCATTTAAGGATTCACAACCTCCATTTATTACAAGGCCACAAGAGCCAAAGAAGAGGCCTTTGACCCAATCTCTCTTGCAATTTAACACTTACAATCATCAAGCATTCAATAGCATTCATTAGCAACCATCAATCATAAATGAAGAACATTCCCTTAGCTCTTCATTAACTCCCAATCTTGTTAAATAACAATTAGTTTGATGTCAAACTTAGCCACATTAATATCCTAAACCTTGTTTATATTTTTGGTGTCAACACCGGATCTGTAGATTACACATGTTTCGCAGGGATGTGAGGAATGGTTAGTTTCGCACTTGTACCTTGGTTGGGCTTGTACATTGTAAATGAGGAAGAGGAAGAACAAGGGGTGAAATGCATACTGGGACTTCATCTGCTCAATTGCTTGGGGAAATATATAAAAGGTGTGATGGAGAAATTATGCCTTAATTCAAAACGTGTTTGAAAAAATATGACAATGATGGAATGAATGAATTGAGAGTGGGGGAAAAACTAGAAGTAAGACGACTTCTTTGGTCAAAGTTTATGGTTAAGATACATTCGTTTTGGGATTATAGTGAGCGAGAGAAATTTTGGACTTTGAAGTCTTAAGATTTTAAAATCCTGATGAATAGTTGAAATATAGATTTGTTTTGGGATTTTATAGGGTAGGATGATGAAAAAATTGATTGATGTAGTATTATTATAAATGTATTAAGAGAATAAAAAAAAAAGCGATGTAATAAAGTAGAGTATGATTTTTAGGATCTGAAATTGCAAAATTTTAAGTTCAGGTCGAGATAGTTGCAAAACAAATATACCTTTAAGTGATGATATTTTGTTATGGTGCCTGATATAAAATGGAACAAGATAAGGGATTAAGGAGAAATATTCTGAAAAAATAAATATGTTACATCGCCGTCTGTGGGAATCGAACCCACGACCACGTGGTTAAAAGCCACGCGCTCTACCAGCTGAGCTAAGACGGCTTGTTGTTCACAGGAATTGAAAGTCTTTACATAAACGTTTCTATATTTCTGGAGGTGCTTTCTCGTAACAAATTTCGTTAAACATATCTCCTCTCTCGGTCTCGTTTTCATCTGTTTCTGCTTCCCAGCACGTTTGACGTATCAGAAAACCTCCCATCTTCCCTCAAATTCTGAAAAATGTTTGTCAAGTTTCAGCATTCAGACGCCAATTGCCTGCGCATATTCAATTCCACAAAAACCACGCCACCAAATGTGGGGCTTTCAGTTACTCCACCAATCCATATATCCAGCGACAAAATCAAGCAGAAGCACCAAGTTCTTGAGTGCCCCAATGGCGGGCGTATGTCAAAGAAGAATCTTTTTGTCAAAGGCCCTCGTGGAGAAATGGAGAAAAATTCCAATTTTGGCGCTGGTTTCGGAGCTCAAGGTGGCGTCTTTAATGGCAAAAGTAGGGTTCTTGAGAAAGAAGAGGTGAGTAAAGATGGCTATTCAGATAAATTCGGTGGAAAAATAGAGAGAAATGCCATCTCTGAGGTGAATTTGTTGCCTGCACCTGGTGGGTGTAATTCTGTGAATGATGATGTTAAAAATGGTGGTTGTAGGAAAGAAAAAGGTAAGCAAAACGGTTATGTGAGAGAAATAGGTGGGAGTATTGAGAATTCTAGTGAAAATGGGATTGGGGAGAGGCCAAAGGGTGTGGTTGCGAAAATGCAGACAAGGTGTTCGACGAAATGGGAGAGGTATGGTGGGTGTATTCCTGCGATGTTGGAGGCCGTGGAGACAATTAAGGACTTGGATGAGGCTTTGCGGCCATGGCAGATGACCTTGACAAACAAGGAACGAAGCATACTTTTGAAGGAGCAGCAGAGGTGGGAAAGGGCGTTGGAGATTTTCGAGTGGTTTAAACGAAAAGGATGTTATGAAGTGAATGTTATTTTCTACAATATAATACTTAGAATTCTTGGGAAGGAACGGAAATGGTGTGAGGTTGAAAGGTTGTGGGAGGAGATGGGGAAGAGGGGGATTAAGCCGATAAACTCTACGTACGGTACTTTAATCGACGTTTATAGCAAAGGAGGGGTTAGGGAAAAAGCAGTAAAATGGTTGGAGTTGATGAATGAGCATAAAATGGAGCCAGATGAGGTGACCATGGGGATAGTAGTTCAGATGTATAAAAAGGCAGGGGAGTTTATGACAGCTGAGGAGTTTTACAAGAAGTGGTCGTGTAGTAGCTCCACGTTGAAGGGGCTTGGAAGTGCTAAATCGAGGAGAAGAGTGGATAAGAACGTTGATACCCTTGGTGTGAGCTCGTATACATATAATACGTTGATTGATACGTATGGGAAAGCTGGGAAAGTGCAGAAAGCAAGGGAGACTTTTGAAGAAATGCTTCGGAAAGGTATAATTCCAAATGTAGTTACTTTCAATACTATGATGCATATGTGTGGTAGTAAAGGCCAACTAGATGAAGTTGCTTCGTTGATGCAAAGAATGGAGGATTCTAAATGCTCCCCTGATACTAGAACATACAACATTCTCATATCTTTACATACTAGGCACAATGATATCGAATTGGCAGGAAAATACTTTAAGAAGATGAAGGCGAATTCTCTTGAACCTGACGCTGTGAGTTATCGAACCCTTTTGTATGCGTTTGCGATTAGGCATATGGTAGCTGAAGTAGAGGATTTGATATCAGAGATGGATGAAAGAGGATTCGAGATTGATGAATTTACGCAATCTTCTTTAACAAGAATGTATATTGAAGCTGGTTTATTGGAAAGATCATGGTCTTGGTTTGAGAGATTTCATCTGGGAGGTAAAATGACTTCCGAGTGCTACTCTGCTACCATAGATGCTTATGGAGAGAGAGGGTATATCTGTCAAGCCCAGAAAGTGTTCGAATGTTGTCTATTCGTAAAAAGATTGACTGTTCTTGAGTTTAATGTGATGATAAAAGCGTACGGTATCAGCAAGAAGTTTGAGGAGGTGTGTTGCTTATTCGATAGTATGGAGAAATACGGTTTAGTACCGGATAGATGTGGCTATAATTCGATAGTACAAATGCTTGCTAGTGCAGACCTGCCAAACAAGGCCCTAATTTATCTCAGGAAAATGCAGGAGGTTGGATTAGTGATTGATCGTGTTCCATATTGTGCTGTTATATCAAGCTATGTGAAATTAGGTCATTTGGACATGGCTGTTGGATTATACGACGAGATGATCGGTTATAATGTAAAGCCTGATGTCATTGTTTACGGTGTCCTGATAAACGCGTTTGCTGATACTGGTGGTGTAAAGGGAGCGACCCATTATGTTAACGTCATGCGAAACCTAGGATTTGAGACGAATGGTGTCATATGTAAGTCGTTGATCAAGCTTTATACGAAAGTGGGGTACTTAAAGGAGGCAGAAGAAGCGTACACAACACTTAAGTCGTTTGAGAAAGATCTTGACGTTTATTCCTCAAATTGCATGATCGATCTTTATAGTGAACGATCAATGGTGGCTGAAGCAGAAGAAATTTTCGAGAGTTTGAAACAAAAGGGTCTTGCAAATGAGTTTACATATGCTATGATGCTGTGTATGTATAAGAGGAACGGGAGGTTCGTGGAAGCTTTTTGGATTGCAAGAGAGATGAGAGAGCTGGGGCTTATGAGTGAGTTGTTGAGTTATAATGTTGTGCTTGGTTTTTATGCATGTGATGGGAGGTATAAGGAGGCTGTAGCTACTTTTGGTGAGATGGTTAAATCTAGTGTCCAGCCTGATGATTCGACTTTCAAATCACTCGGGATTATTCTGTTGAAATGTGGTTTGAGTAAGGATGCTATTGATAAGCTTGCAAAGACGAGGAAAAGGGACAGTGAGAGTGGTCTGAATGCGTGGTCTTCGACTCTTTCTTCTGTCATTTATACGGATGATGATGTCATGGACGATGAATTCTAGTTTGTTCTAGTCAATAAGACATGAATGTATAGTATTTTTGCAGGGGTGGAGAGATTAGTTCTGTATAAGCAAGGTTAAACTGCAGAAGTCTGTGCTATTGTGAGTCTCTCTAACATGACATGTGTAAAGGTTTTTCAAGTGATTTCTTCGATTAAATTTGCGGAAATCACTTATTTGGAATGAGAAAAATTGTTTCCATGAACGCAAGTTTTTCTTCATTTTTCTTCTCTGTTTCTGAGAAAATGTGGAACATATGTATATCTACTTCTACTACTAGTATAAAGAGGGAATAAGGGAATATAGGCCAGTTTTCCACCGGTTCCCAGTTGCCCGCACCAACGCCGCATTCACGCCATCTGGCTTCCCCTCTCTACGCTTCAACTTCTCCAGTTCTCTCCTTTTTCTCTTATCAACTGGGTTTGTGCAAAATTTCTCAAACACACTGCTCTGGAATAGGTTCTTTCTCTACAGGTATGTTATTTTATTTTCTTTTCTGTCTTCCTATTCTTCTTTGCGGTTGTTTTCTGATGAGTGTGTGTATGCGCGTGGATTTCTCGATTTGATTATATATTCAAGCAAAAGAAGAATCATTAAACAAGCGGTAATGGATTCGGGCCGGCGATGGGCAGTGGAATTCACGGACAATTCTACGTCGAAATCATCGCGCAATATTCCTGATCCGCCGGGCTTCACTCGGGCTTCCCAAGAACAGGTATGTGCGAGTTTGATGGGATTTAATATGATGATTTTATTGTTCTTGGTGTTGATTTACTTTTTGAAATTGAATGATTTGCTTTTGGCGTCAGGATGATTCGGCTTGAGCAAACAGAAGGATGCTGAAGCAAATTGGAAAGCCCAGGTAAAAGATTATGCGTCTTTGTAACTTAATTTAGATTTGATTGTGTTCTAGGGTTTTTGCTACTGTGGGTGCATGATGTGTTCTAGAATAAGGATTGATTATAATTGAAATCTGAATTTCTTGTTGATCTTACCCTGTTTTCAAGTTCCTTCTGTGTTCAGAAATTCAAGGAAGATAATCTGTAGCTCATGTTTTCTTAAACTGATTTTGGTTAACACAGACAGTTCGGGCACAGGCATCAGCACAAGCATCGAGTTCAGAAACTCCACATACCGTAACACACGTATCTGGGATTTCGTAGGCAATGCTCCTTGATCCTTGGAGAATGCTCCTACTTTCTTCAGCATTCTCTTACACGTGCAAACTCTCTCGCACACAAAAAAAATTATAATTATATTGGAAAAATATTAAAAAATTTTGTAGGCAATGCACTATTTTTTTTGTAGTAAACTCTAGTCTAGGTAGATGATTTCTCCTAATTCAAATAGAAAATCCTAAAGTAACATGGCCATGCTTACTCAAGTTGGATAGACATAGACCCTCACGGCTCACCTAACTTGAAAATTACAAACAAAATTCAAAATTTGAACATCAACCTCACATAGCATATGACCACTAACTAAAAAAATTCATCATATCATGGTATAATCATTGTTTTTTTTTCCAATATTTCAACCAAATAAGTGATCCTGATACATACACTAACTAGGTGTTTTATGGTTTAGTGGGGTGGTAGGGTTGTGGGGTATGAGTTAAGGCAAGTCAATCTTGATTCAAAATTGGCCTAATCAAAGTATCAAACTATAAAAGTAACTCTCTTCTATTAAAAACAAAGAGTTAGGTATATTGTGAAACTTTTTACACGTGAAATTATTACGATTAATATCGCTTTTATAATATAAATCACACCCTTCATTATCATCACTACTATTACCCCATTACGTAATATAAAAGTCAATACCATTCAATATTATAAGTAGTACTCATTATAGTAAAAAGACACACCCTTCAGTTATTACTAGTAATACCCTTTAATAATATAAGTCACACTCCTTAATTAGTTTCATAATTTTTTGTGTGAAACTTGTTCCCCCAATACTTTGACAAAGAAGAAAAGCAAGTAACAGTTCTATTTTGGCCAAACTTTATTTTTTTAAGTTACAACAGGAAAGGAAAACTCGAATCCAAAATATTACTTTAATTTAGAAATACAATAACTGTAGTTTTCAGAAAAAGAAAAGAAAAAACACCGACTGTAAAACTAAGCATGTGCATGCTGATCATCAGATAACTTAGATATGGATCCTTTGTCAATATGAAACTAGACAAAATCATAGCCTCTTTTAGTCTTTAAGTATGTGAAACCAAAATAATGGAAGTGCTTTTATCATGAATTTTAAAATATTGTTACACTTTTCTGATTGGAAAAGAAGCATGTTAGTATGTTACAACTAAGACTAACCAAAAAATAAATAAAATGATAAAATAGAGGAAAAACGAAAAATTTGTACGATTTAACTTTATTTTAAACACTCAACATAAACCCAAAAATTTGCATGTTTTTGAGTATCTAAACATTTTTTCTTTTGATGAGAAAAATAATTTCATTAAATATGATAGCCTTTTCATGTTCTTAATATCATCCCCTCCAATCATGAAAAGTTGATAAATAGTTGTTTAATTTTAAATTATGATCGATTTTTAGATTCATTAAATTTACTATTCGGTACTAAGGTTTGTCTAGTTATTAAATTTGTCTGATTGTAGCCCAGCCCAACATCAGGTCCAAAAATGAAAGAAATGGGCCGTAGAAAAAATTCCTTCCCAACAACCTGATTTCGTTCAATTTATTTAGTTATTAATAATAATACTATGGACGATAAAAGCTATGAAATGAACCTTGGGACGGATTTCAAATGGCTCTATGAAATGAAAGAGTTGGAATAATACTTATTATTGAGACACACTTTCGCAAAACGGTCCCACGGGTGAGACATGATATAATTTGAGGACAAAACTCTATGAGACGGTCTCAAAAATAAGACGGGTAAACACTAGCACAAATCAATACCTATCCCCTTCCAAAGTGTTAAAACGCGTCATCCCCGATTATCTCCGTCTCACCATAGATTATCTCATGCAAATGTGCCTCTAATTTGGGAGAGATGGGTGTTGTTTTAATACTAGTTTGAAGCTCGTCTCATCTGTGATTTTTTTTTTTTTTGGATCATATATATATAATTTGGAACCAGCTAGAATAAAACTGTTTACTTAAGATGACAAAGTACAAAAAAGAACCCAAACTAGGGCCTAAGAAGCTCAGAATACTTTAGATATACTCCTAACTCCCAAGAGAAATGTTTTCTTAAAATACACGAGACAAAAGAAGCCATTTTAAAAATAAAAACAAGAAAGAACCTGGGGACAAATAAGCACACTGTAGAAACAATAACTAGGTTGATGAAGAAGGGAGGAGAGAAAAAGTAGAAAAGGAGCAATTTCGAAGCTTGTAAAGAGAAAACCACCAAGGTTTCTCTCTCTAAAACCTTGTTTTCTGACGTCTCTTATTTTTTGCCCCCTCCCTATTCTTTCACTCACAATGAGCAACACCATCTTCTCCAATGGGGTGGCAAAAGTCACATGTTTAAACATGCATGCAATTTAGACAGTAAAAATGATCTTGTTAACTATTTCTTAGTATTATTGAATTATAAGCAGGCAGAGGGATATACATTCTGTACGAGGATGTTAAGTCATGCCAGTACGAAGACGTGCATGTACTCTGGTCCATACTAGTGGAGTCTCGTCCACCAGCATTGCCATCCCCCAAATAACATCTCTGCAAATGCGCATGCACAAGAATTACACACATGTATACTGTATATAAGTAGAGAGATTTTACCTCATCAGGTTTTGTATTTGAGTTTTCACATTTTGTTTTTTCATCTATTTTATATGTGATACATACACAGTACCAACATAAATTATTGAAAATTGTCGACCTATCCCAAGTCAACCAGTTATAAAAAGGATGGATTTGAATTGAGAGTAGGCTTGTCTAGGGTCTATAAAGCCTAAAGTTAATAAGAAACTAAGGTTTCAATGTTTGCAAAGGTGTCACATTAAAGGTGGAGTGTTAAACTATTAATGGTTTTATATTTTTCATACTCATTCTTTTGATTTGCAGTCTTCTATCTTCTTAACGATACATCAGACATGTACTAGATAAGAACAGAACATGTCCGAAACTAGAAAAGTGCCGAGTCTCTTATCTAAAGTTAAAGGATAACACAATAGTTGCAAATAAGATATTAACCAGCTATCCTCTATATTGGACTATCTCGCAATCAGGTTTCACCTTATTTTAAACCCAATCAGTTATACATAATGTAGTAATAATATGACTACTTGGATAATATCAAGCAAGCCATTAATATTTTGAATGATTTTAACTATGTATTCGAACAGTCTATTTCAAGAATGTCATTAGAAGAAAGATAGACAGCACTGCTGAAGATACTAAAATTATTGACAGTATTTAACCTGCAAGAGTAATGCACCTTCATACGAGACTTTACAAGGCTGAGGAGAAGGAATCTGCCACCTTTGGCAACCACTGTGTATAGTATGCTTGGCTATCCGTGGCTGCAGGAGATAAAACGCCTAGAGGAGTGACAGTTATCTGCGATAAAAGAGGCAAATTAATTGTGTGGACTTGCATTACTCTTACTATATACAACAGTATATCTGACATACATATCCTTTTTGAAGGGAACAATAGTCTGAGTCATCGTCGTCCATATGTGATCCCCTTACCTAAAAAAGAAACAGAGATACTTTCTATTACAACATAAGACAATAGTAGGTAAATTGTCATAATATGTGAATAAATCAAAGACATAGCATAATATTTCTAGTGGAAAAAGAGTAGGCAGTCACAGAGTCACAGCAGAGGCAGGATAAAATAACATAAAATAAAGGGGATTAAGGTTAGAAGAATGTCGAACCAAATGCATTAAGAGGGTGCAAGGAGAAACTTAGTTGTCAACATCATGTATAAACCTTATTTGGCAAAATAACAAACAAGCTATATAAAAAGAAGGTAGACTGTGGACATGTTCTGCAATTGAAGGGATCAGCAGATAGTTCTTTTGAGAAAAACGAATAAAATTACACCCCATGGGCCATGACTCTAATAATTTTAATATTAAAATACTTCAATACCTACATACCAGTATGCAAATAAAAAGATCCGAAACATAATTTCCAGAATTAGGCATTCACAATCCACTAACTTTCTAATTATATGTAAACAAATATGAAGCCATTAAGCTTATTTGCAATACACTGATAAAAGAAGAGTGTGCAATGCATGATCTTGAGGAAGTAATAGTCAATTTGTGATTTAAACTATATATTCTTCCTCCGTTTGCAATAAGTTTTGTTTTAACTTTTCTTACTTCTCCAATATTAAATGTCCTTTTAGCTTTTTTTGCACCATTTCTCCCAAATTTGCCCTTGTTTAAATTTAGAAAAATACTCCTAATTAATTATTGAGATGTGTAAAACAAAATTTTTATAGTAAGCAAAAATTAAAACATAATTGACGACAAGAATGATGTGTGCAATCAGCTTTTGGTTAGAGCAAAATCCAGAATTTCAATAAAAACAAAAATGCCACAACATGACACACATTAACCTCGACATGGAAAGTCTCAAAGCAAAATCCAGAATTTCAGCAAAATTCAGAATTTCAGAAAAAATCAGAATTTCAGTAGAGGTTAGTTTAGTTCAGTAAATAATCTTTATCCAAATTTAAGCAAAGAAACACGAGGCAATGTCCATCTCATTGGCATTAGAAACTAAATGACACAACCATGCACCTGCAAATACAAATACCACCGGCCTCACTTCACTCTCTCCTTTTTAAAGTCATGAGACCTCCTGTCCATTTTAATGTTCTTTCAATTCTTGAGAGATAAATACATCTAGAGAGAGAGAGATGTCTCCAGAAATGAGTCACTTCTTAGTCAAATTTTAGTTCACGGTAGTTTTATAATGAACAATGAGCACATAACACCCAAAGAACCTTGAAAACAAAGGAGGAAAAAGGATGACCACTATGGTGACTGTGTACCTAATGAATGCATAATTTGTATGCTTAAATCATGTGTTAAAACCAAGTGCAATCCTCACTGAAATTTTAAGCATATGATAAATGGTTTGAACTGTAATAAAGTGCAAGGCCATCCCAAGTTCCCAACAGTAAAATAGGCTTTATATTATAAGCTAACACAAGAAGGTCAAAAGTTTAGCATGTGACATGGATAAGCAATACAATAATGATTAAATAACCCAAATGCATGCAACATTGCTTTAGAGATGAAGATATGTTGATGCAAGAATTCAAATAGAGAATGATTATCAAATAAGTTTGAAATAAAGCCTCTATTCAAATAAAGAATGCTTATCTTGATAAACGAAAGAGATTAATTTATTGAATCAATAGAAAGAGATTATTTTAGATTAATTTTCTATAATATAAAGGTTTAATATACATCATTACATTTTTAATGTCTTCAAAAACACAACAATGTCAATTTAAATTAAATCAATTTAGTGCAAACAGATGAACTTCAGATTGCGGTGAAACAGGGGAGATGGATTAAAGCTACCACTTGCTCCAAACAAACACCAAAATGCCAGAAATCATACAATCTGAACAACCCACTGAGAATGGAACCCAAACGAACAAGTCCCAAAACCAGAAACAACCAAAGCTGAGCATTTCAAAGGATTGCAAAGTAAAATTTCGCACAGTAACAGCCCCACATCAGCAAGTAGAACCAACACCAAAAATGGTGAAAAACTAACACATGCCCCTAATGAAGGCTTGAATGAGGCTGAAAATAGAAGGATTGAGGACAGAAAATCCACCGTCGACCACATATCAATACTAGGTTGATTTTTAATGGAAAATATCAATTAATTAGCCCCTAATGATAGAGATCAATCAATTTGAGAGGGAAAGAGAGAAACTGTTCACATGGATGAACTCAAGAATCTAAGAACCATAGTACATAATCTATTTAAAAGCAGAAGTAAAGCAAGCGTAATATACTTCTCGAAAAAAGATCAGAACCAGATAACTACATGTGTGAAAAGGCTTCAAAAAAAAAGTGTCAATAGTTACGCAAGAAGGGATTGGACTCATCTATATGGACTACAATATAATGAGACTTTGCATTCTTTGCTCTTAGACTTGATTTAACAGTATAAGAAGGCATTCACTTTGATGACACAAAATGCAAGTTAAAGAATACAATGATGGGCCTGCGAGTAACGGTTGTCTTCCATCACCTAGCTTTGCGTTGCCACTCGACTATCGTTCACTCACAAAATCCATCATTAAGCACCCCATAATAACAAATGTAACATAAAATCAGAAGCAGTAATCAGATAGAACAGAATCAACAACTACAACATGAGTAAAGATCATTCATAATATCATAACAAACAATACACCACTTAAATCAACACATTTAATTTAATGAAACAAAAGATTAATCACATATCACACAGATGGCCAAAGAAGTTAATAACAGATCATGCATATGTCAAGTAGGATTGGCCACTGAACAAAATTAATTATAACTCACTACTATAAAACGGAAATGAGAAAGGAAATGGCATAATCATGATTTTTTGAAAATAAATCCATACTAATTGAGTAGAAAAGTAATTAGACTAAGAAGTCTATCTTTCAATATCATACAAAACTGAAAGTAAATCAAACTTGAAAAGGAAATCCTAGAAATCAGTCGACGATGCGGGCAACGAACGGAAGCAGCCAAATCGGTAGACCTGGAAGGAAAAAAAGAAAAAAATGGCGAACTTAACTTGAGAGGGGGCGAGAGATTTTCTGAAATATCTTCAAAATCGAGCAAGACGACTTCAAAATTTCTTCATTCCTCCTTTCAATTTCAACTTTCCTCCAGCAATTACACCTAAAACCCTTCAAAAATAAAAACATTTAAATATCCCCTGTACTTAGGGTTTCGGTGCCACTTAGTGTTAGAATTAGAGCTCACCTGGTGACGCGCCGGGAGAAGGCGGCAACGGCGGCAGAACGCCGGAACAGAGCGAGTGGACAACCTACATCGACTGCCTGCGAGTGGAATGCTCTGACTAAGCAATGGACGGCGGGCGGCGGATGGCGAGTGGAATGCTCTGAGTACGTGACGGACGGCGGACGGCGAGTTTGAGGGTTTGGAGAGGGAAATTTTTCGTTGTGCCCTAAGCGAGCTAGCGCGAGAAATTGGGAAAGGGAGGCTGAAATTTTTCCAAGTGTTGTTTTTATACTTTAATTAAATATTAATATTAAAAAAAAGGGCAATAGTATAAGACAACGGGTAATAAAACCCGTTTTCTTTGGATGCAAATCCCAGCATTTCTACTGGATACGACAACGAGTTTAGCTACGACAACGAGGTGTAGACCTACGACAACGGATTTAATCAATACCCGTTGTCGTAGCCAATTTTTAGCATAGTGTTAAAAGTTTCAACAAAGACTTCTTTACCTATTTAATTCTAAATAAATACACGACCTTTAGACCAGATATCAATTTAATCACGACCTTTAAAATTATTGTATAAAAGCTCAACGTTTGATGTTGTTGCAAATTAATACACGTTTTTTTTTAACGATTGTGAAGAGACGATGTGACTCGCTGAAACTATTATTTTTGTTATGTCAGACTACACGTAGGATGAAATGTCTAAATCATAAATATAAAAAATATTTAAAAAGTGAGCAAAATAAAATAAATAAAATCTAAAAAAATAAAATAAATTATTTAAATCTAAATTCCAACCCTTAAAAACTAATTCTCGTCGTCAATGTTTCAAAATTAAAAATATTCTCATGTTCCAAAATTAAATGTAATCCCTTAGTTTCTCTTCCCCCATTCAATCGACCCATTGTCTATTGTCACTCCCTCAACCCCTCACTTATTGTTCTTATTGCATTCGACCTCCTTAAACGAAATTTGTGAATTATTTATTGAGATTTGATCAATTTTATGAAATGGATATAATTTTTTTTTATATTTTAATTGTTTTTTAAGATTTTAACTTTTTTAATTATTATTTTTGTTTTAATTAATTTTGAAAATGTGTAATATTTTGTGGAATAATTTAAAAAATATTATTTAATATGTATCATTCTAAGTGGCAAGTATACACATGCTTCGGTGAGCCACGTCACCTCTTCGCGCCCGGAGAAAAAAAAACGTGTATCAATTTGTAACAATATCAAAGGTTGGACTTTAATAAAAAAAATCTTGAAAGTCATGATTAAATTGATATTTGATCAAAATGTCGTGTATTTATTTAAAATTAACCCTTATATTTATGGTATCAGTACATATTTTCTGATACTAAAAAATAAATTTTTCGTATCATGTTTTATGCAGTCTAGAGACACATATTACACCAAAATTAAAAGGAGCAGCTGCTGGAACCAAACTTCTCAAGGAATACTATACCACTCAATATCGTCGTTACAAGCGTGATACTCCAAAATATATAATGTTGAGTGGGATGGATCCATATTGATTTATATATAGAAGAAAAAAAAGATGAATGTCTTATGTTGATTTATATTGATTTTCATAATGTTGAGTGGGAATTTATGAATGTCTTTTCAGTGACTTGTCGTCTAAATTTCCTTGTCTCAAGGAGTTGACCATTAAGGATTGTACTGGCTACAAAAAAATACAAATTTGTAGTGATTCAATCGAGCACGTAGTCCACTTAGAGGGTGATGATAATAGCACGATGTCGAGGGTCGAGTTTGATGTTCCTCAAATTCGTAGGTTTGAGTTCATGAGTTTATTTGTACCTTCACTTTCATTTAAAACAACTTCAAGGGAATGGGAGTCTCATACAAGTGTTATTAGCGGTACAGTCAATTCTTCATGGTTCGTCGAGTTCAGAAAATTCTTGCTGGAGTTAAGCTCTTCCAAAATTTATCTCCATCTCCTTATTTTTCCTAACAAGGCATATGAGCGTGCCAGTCATATGATCGGCTTACCTAAACCACCTATCGTGGAGTTTTCGTTGTTGCAATTTGATGCAGGGTTGACTTCACTCAAATCAGCACTTTTGGAGGAGTTATTTTGGAGTTGTCGTCCTAACTTCATAAGGTTTCCATTATATGGTAGCAAATATGAAGACGTTAAGCTTATTTGCAACACACTGATAAAAGAAGATCGTGGAATGCATGATCTTGAGGAAGTAAATGTCAAAATTTCTGGAGATATTGCATGGACATGGAGTCGCAATCTGCTCACCAACACACCGCGTGCTTCAGAATTTGCATATTCGGGAGTGACAACTTTTGATGTTCGAATTATAATGAATTCCTTCAATTTTGCCATACTAACTTAATGTATGGATTTTTTGTCATCTTACTTATGTTGGTTGATTAAATATTAAATTGAATTTAATATTTAATTTATGAAGAAATATAATAATAATTATATTTAGAATTAATTATTATTATTTAATAAATTAGATTTAATTAAATAGTAATCCCAAAATAATATATGAAATATTATTGTATGAGAATATATATATGGTAATCAAATCTATGAGATTTGATTTACTGGATTTGAGCTTTTATTTCCCAAGAGAAAATTGCTTAGGATTTAAGCAAAGTCTCCCCTATATATATATGAGTCTTTGAGAATTTATTATACACAAGAAATACGCTGACAGATATGTGGAAATATGTGAACGGGGGATACGTGGATACTATAGTTGAGGAATCTGCTCACGAGTTGCTGTAAGAATTCTGTTTACGTATTCAGTTATTTCAATTATGCAATTATTATTTGTTGTTGGTGAATCCCTTCATCCACTGCGCATGTTTTACTATTTTACGTGCTAAATTCCAACAGCTTTTATTTCAAAGAAACTGTTACACATATGGCATATCCTTTCTAGTAAATCTCATTATCGTAATGGGAATATTTCCATACTACTCTAATGGGAATATTTTTTTTATAAAGCATAATCAGAAAATTTTTATTTAAATAAATACTATTTGACTGAGTTTGAATACTAAATATTTAGTTATTTACCAAATTAATTGTTAATCTATTAGTGAAATATCAAATTTTCATACTAGATATATGCCAAGTCAATTAATAATTTATTATTAATTTATCGAATCTTATTACTAAATATTTACCAAATCAATCAATAATCTATTATTGATTTACATGGATTACATAATGTTTAACAAATTAATTAAAATTAAGTCTTATATGCATCCAGATGTATCGTGCACTCATAATGTATTTTAGAAACATGCAACTTATTATATTGAAATATACAACTTATTTACATTGAACCATGCAATTATTAATAAGAAAAAATAGTTGCACGATTTAGTGTAAATAAGTTGCATCTTTCAAAAGTAGTTCTAGTCGATCCCTAATCACGCCAATTGTTTCGAGAATTCAGATTATATTTCAATACAACGGAAAAAAGTTTCACAAAAGGTTAGTGACTTTATACTTTGGTTGTTGCTATGATTTCCTGTTTAATCAATAGGTTATAGATCTGGTTTATATTATTGCTTGTATGATTTCTATTTCTGAATCTAATTCCTCACATTGTCGAACAAAGTTCCAAAAAAAAGAAAAAAAAAAGAAAGAAAGAGGAATGATGATTACACTTATTTTGTAAACGTTGCTTGCAATTTCACTTCTATAAGATAGAGAATGTATTATTTAAGGATTTTTTTAAAAAAAAAATTAAAAGGAAGTGAATCCCGTCTGAAATCCCCAAACCAAATTTTGATTTCTAGGGTTTCCAATGGAGAAGCACGAAATAATTGAATGGAGTCAACTCCCAGAAGAGATGATTCAACACGAAAAGAAGCTGCTCAAACAACTATACTCTCCAAATCTTGGTACAAAGCCTGGTTAACTCGCCCCAATCTCGATCTTGATGAAACCGACTTCCCGAAGAATAGTGAAAGTACGTTTGTGAAATCTGCGAAGAAGACTATACAAAGATACAACGAATTGAACTTAAAGATTCAGACATTCAAGCTACAGTTCCTTCCTCCTAAGAGGAAGGATTATATAATTTCTCTAGCTACAAAATGGACCACGAATGCAATGAAACTAGGTGCTACTGATTTCCATATCAAGTACTTCTTATACGGTTTCAAGTTTCCGTTTCCTTTACCACGTGAGGTGCTTGAATCCGAAACTCTTGTCAGATTATCCCTTTTTTATTGCACAATTGATCCCAATCAGAAGGTAAGTTGTTCGAGACTTAAATCCCTTAACTTACGCAGAGTGTGTGTAGACCTTGATACTCTTTCGGATATAATTTCGATGTGTCGACCCTTGATCGAGGAGTTGGTATTATCTTTATGCTCGCATGATAATTCAACTTGTTTAAGTAGAGAGGAGTGTTGGTATTGAAACCGAAATTAGGTTTGAATGATTTTCAAAAGCTGAAAGTGTTGTCGTTGGAGAAGGTGGAGATTGGTGAATGGTTTTTCCGTGATTTTTCGTATAAATTTCCTGGTCTCAAGGACTTGGACATTAGGAATTGCACTGGCTGCGAAGAAATACAAATTTGTAGCAATTCACTTGAGCGCATAGCCCTATTTCAGAGCATGATATTGAGGGTCGAGATTGATGTTCCTCGAATTCGCAGGTTTGAATTCACAAGTACGTGTATATCTTCATTTGTACCTTCCCTTAAGTTTAAAACAACTTCAAGGGAATGGAAGTCTAATATAACTTTTTCGAGCTTGGCCAATTCTTCATGGTTTTTCGAGTTCAGAAAATTCCTGCTGGAGTTGAGCTCTTCCAAAATTTATCTGTCTCTCGCTATTACTAATACTTTTTCTGACGAGGCGTACGAGTACGCCAGCCATATGATTAGTTTGCCTAAACCACCTATCTTGGAGAGATTGTATTTGTATTTCCATACACCATCTTCAGTTCAGTCCGCACTTTTTGAGGAGTTATTTTGGAGTAGTCGTCCTAACTTAATAATGATGACATATGTAAAGAAATATGACATCGTTCAGCTTATTTGCAACACACTGATAAAAGAAGAGTGTGGACTGCATGATCTTGAGGAAGTAAATGTCGAAATTTCTGGACATACTGCATGGGCATGGAGCCGCCCCCCGACCATCAAGACGCCACAATATGCTTCAACATTTGCATATCCAGAATCGGTTGATCGTTATACTCATGTTCACATCCAATTGAAATGGGGGTGACAACTTTAATTTTGACGGTCGAATTATACTGAATTCTGTTCATTTTGTCATATCAATGTATGGGATTTTTAACATCTTACTTATGTTTGGGATCAGTTACTAAAAACATTTATATTGTTTTGTTCACAATTTGCTTATGCTATGAAGAAGTGCATTTTGCTCCATCCATTTAATTCTGCTTATTCGCTCAATCTTCGAACTTTTTGTACTAATTTCATGTTCTCCGGTAAGCTTTGCATGCAATTTTCAAACCATGAGAAATTTCGCGCAAAATTATTAAATCAACAGAGGTTTCGTGCAATTAACCTTAATTTTGTTTAAATAGTGTACTTTGTCGACATTTGTTGATTACCTTAAGGTGAAGTGCTTGTTCCTGTTAATAATTAAATGCTGCAATCATTTGGTCTAGTCTAGTAAGGGGTGTTTTAAAAAACTTAAAAGTGATTATAGTCCACAAAATTGTGTCTGAAAAATAATTTTTTGAGTGTTTTATTTCTCTTTTTAGTAAATTTTTAAATAAAACTACTCATAAAATTTATAAGTTATAAAACTTAAAAGAATGTCTTTTTAAGAAACATTATTTTTTTTTTTTTTTTTTTTTTTTAACTTTTAACTTTTTTTGCAAACACTATCAACTTCTACTATTAATCGTTTTTCCCATAACCACTAATTTTAATCACTTCTTTAAAATCATAATTTTTTGCAAACAACCCTAAGAGTGTTTTTTTTTTTTTTTTACTGCAAAAAAGTATTGATTAAGATTACAAGGGGTACTCTGCAACCCGTACAAAACATACAGTCAAATGCCAACACACAGCAATACCTTATTCTATATTTCTCTCATACATTCAATTGGATTATTCATCCACTCATTCACTGTGTGTGCCATGCTGCTTCCTTTCCTATGTTTGAGCCAATTCCAAAGTCTTATACAGCAAATTTCAAAACATTCCTCAATACAAGCAGACCCACTTTTAAAGATAATATTGTTGCGATTTTTCCACAGGCCCCATAACCACCCAAGCCAAAGGCTGCCCCAAGCACTCTTAGAGATGAGTTTAGGATGCAAACCCAGATGGCTACAAAAATGATCTTTTGCTTTGTTTGATTTCACCACTATTATTCCGAACCAATCGTACCATTTTGACCACATTAAGAACGCAAACTGACATTCGAAGAAGAGATGAGATTCATCCTCTTCCCCAATGTAGCAGATTGGACATAGCGTATTACCCAGATCCACGCCTCGTCTAGCTAGGTTCTTCTTCGTCGGGACCCTGTTGATGATGCATCTCCAGACCAGAAATTTCACTTTGCCTCGGAACATGAGTCTTCCAAACCGCATTCCAAAAGTTGTCCGTCTCGTCTCCTGCTTTGTTTCCATTGTGAAGAAAAGAGTAAGCAGATTTTGTCGAATAAGAACCGCTGCCCTCCAAGTTCCATTTCCACGAGTCCAAGCCGTCGGTCTTCGGATGAAACCTGTTGATTAAGTTCAGTAAAGATATATATAATTCTTCTTCCCAAACAAAGAAACTCCGTCTCCAGTTTAATTTCCAAACCCACACCCCCTCTTCTCTCCACTCACCCAGCTCCCTCACACACTTCCCTTTATCTTTCGATAAGCTAAACAACCTCGGAAATTTCTCACACAACACAAACTCACCAAACCATTTATCCCCCAGAAATTCACTTCCTCCCCCTGCCCCATTATTCTACAAATATTATCACTAAACCATTCGCCCTTTAGCCCCCCCTCAGAATTTAATACATCCCTCAACCAACAAGATAACCCCCTGTTTTCTCTCATACTTGCTCTCACCCAATTTCCCCCACCCACCCCAAAACAGTCCCCATATTTTGAAATTAACACTTTGTACCACAAATGATTAGTATCAATAAGACCTCTCCACAACCATTTGCCCAAAAGGGCATCGTTAAAATCTGCCAAATTTTTAACCCCCAACCCGCCTCTCTCTTTGCTCTCACAAACCAAATCCCAATTAACCCAAGTAATTTTGTTTCTCTCATCATCACCCCCCCCCCCCCCACCCCCCCCATAAGAAGCGTATCTGGAGTTTAACAAGGCTTTTAAGGGTATTAGAAGGTAGGCGATAAAAGGACAGAAGGAAAGAGGGTTAAGACCCGAGCACTGCATTAATAAGGGTGGCACGCCCCGCTATCGAAAGATTTCTGCACTTCCACGAACTCAAACGTCGATTGAATTTATTGATCACCGGTTCCCAAATACGAGCATCTCCTGCTTTAGTACCAACCATAATACCCAAGTACGAGAATGGGACAGAACCTATTGAACAGTTGAAAATTCTCGAGGCTGCTCTCGACCAGTTTTCCTCCATATTAAAGGTATATAGCGCGCTTTTAACAAAGTTTATCTTTAGGCCCGAGAGAAGTTCCACCCATCTCAATATCAATTTTAGAGCCGAGGTGTTTTCCAAGTTACTGTTTGAAAAGATGAAAGCGATTAAACATTGAGCAATACTCAAGAAGAAAGAATTCAGATAACTTTTGGATATTTCATTGATTAATTCTATGTTGCTGATAAGGTATACATATAGCAATGTTAGGAACCACCTAGAACCTAGCATGTGTCAGAAGCTTATTAGCTAATGCTAGAAGACAAACTTTTCTCCATCGGATATATCAGGGCTGCATGTACGACTTGTGGTCCTTCTTGATTTTGCATTTTATCTGCTGTATTGGAGTGCATGGTAATGCATGGACCATCAGGTTGTAATCTTGTGTTTTGCAATGCATAGTAAGTTGCTGATGTGGCATTCTTTTCACGCCCCCTCAATTCAAAGGAGGTTAATGATCGAATATTGAGTTTGTCTTTTAATCTCCTGAAGAATTGACCACCAAGCGGTTTAGTAAATATGTCAGCAACTTGATCCACACTAGGAACATGTAAAACTTGAAGTTGTTCCCTGTTGATCTTTTCTCGAATGAAGTGAAGGTCAAGCTCCAAGTGTTTTGTTCGTGAGTGATAAACAGGATTCAATGCTAAAGATATAGCTCCTTGGTTATCCACCCAAATGGTAGGAATTTTTGAATGTAAAACCTTAAGTTCTGATAAAAGAGACTGAATCCAAATAACTTCACATGCAGCTAATGCAAGACCCCTGTATTCAGCTTCCGTACTAGATCGTGCCATTGTGTTTTGTTTCTTTGCACTCCAAGAAACCAAGTTCTCTCCAATGTAAACACCATAACCTGAAGTGGATTTTCTGTCATCTAGATCAGAGGCCCAATCTGCATCAACAAATGCAGTAATGTTCATGCTCTTGGGAGTAGTGAGGTATAAACCTTGATCAGCGGTACCAGCAAGATATCTTAATATCCTCTTAACAGCTTTCCAATGTGTGGTGAGAGTATTTGCCATGTATTGACTAACTTTGTTCACAGCATATGAAATTTCTGGCCTTGTGATAGTAGCATATTGTAAAGCGCCAACTATGCTTCTGTATTGTTGTGGATCAGAGAGTGGATCACCATCAGATTTGCTCAGTGTATTACCTGTGACCATAGGTGTAGAAAGACTCTTGGCTTGTGACATATCAGCCCTCTTAAGCAGATCAGAAACATATTTCCTTTGATTCAAAAGTATTCCAGAAGGCGTTTTTGTGAACTCTACACCTAAGAAATAATGAAGTTCCCCCAAATCCTTCAAGGAAAAATGCTGGTGAAGCTTGTTAATGAGCTGCTTAATCTGAATTGAATTAGAACATGTGATCACAATATCATCAACATATGCAATAACAAGAATAACACCACCATTTTTATGCCTATAATAGAGAGAATTATCAGCTTGAGATACTGAAAAACCAAGTGCTTTGAGGACAGAAGCAAACTTAGATGTCCAAGCTCTTAAAGCTTATTTTAAACCATATAGAGATCTTTTCAACTTGCAAACTAACTTTCCCCCTCCAAATTCAAAGCCCGGGGGTTGAATCATATATAGGTCAGTGTCCAATTCTCCATTGAGGAATGCATTATCAACATCCAATTGATGTAAGCTCCAATTGTTTGAAAGAGCCAATGTGAGTAGAATTAGATAGTACACGGCTTAACAACCGGACTATAGGTCTCATAATAGTCAAAACCGAGGGGACTTGTGTATATCCTTTAAGAACCAACCTAGCTTTGTGCTAGCTCTGAACCATCGAGGATTTTTCTTAAGTTTAAAGACCCATTTACAGCCTATCAAAGAATGAGTAGAGGGAAGAGAAGTGAGTTCTCATGTACCATTTTTGATAAGTGCAGAATATTCTTTATGCATGGCATCTTTCCAATTTGGGTCAAGATGAGCAGCTTTGTAATCTGTTGGTTCTTCATGACTAAGATGAGGCACCAACACTTTGGGCTTGTAAATCCCAGCCTTAGCCCTAGTAATCATGTGATGTCCAGATTGTTGAACCTGAGAATGATCATTAGAGAATCCTGCAAACTCAAGAGCTTGATCAGAAATAGACTGGTTATGAATTTCAACATTAGGCAAATCTACATATAACTGGCCTATTTGAAGAGAAGAAGAGGGTGAAGATGGAGGATTGGACCTGGTTGAAGACGGTGAAGATGAGGGTTGTGGAGAGTTAACTCTTGGAGTATTAGAGCTGGTAGATGTAGAAGATTGAGTAGGGACTGATGTTTCTGTATAAAAGATAGGAATCAAGGGTCGCGATGGTGATGAGAATCTGGTGTGAAGGGAACAATATCAGTTTGTTTGCTGAAAGGAAATTTGGATTCATCAAATATTATGTGTCTAGTGATAATGATCTTCTTGCTTGGTAACAACACTTTATAACCTTTATATTGATTACAATAGCCAAGAAACACACAGGGTTCAGATCTCATTTGGAGTTTATGCTTGTTATAAGGTCTGAGATATGGGTAACATAAACAACCAAACACTCTTAAATGATGGAGATCATGAGGTTTTTTATTCAAAAGCTCAAAAGGAGTTTTATAAGAATGGTGTTTGGATGGAGTTCTGTTTATAAGATAAACACTTGCACTAAAAGCATCATCCCAATATTTCATTGGAACATGAGATTGAGCAAGAAGGGTGAGTGTTTTTTCAACAACATGTCTATGTTTTCTTTCAGCTATTCCATTTTTCTCAGGAGTATAGGCACAAGAGATTCTATGGTGAATACCAGAAGCATGAAGAAGAGGGATTAATGGTTTGAATTCAGTCCCTCCATCAGTTTGTAAGGCTTTAATCTTTATCTGGTATTGATTTTCCACCAGATTTTTAAAATGTGAGAAAGCAGTGTAAACATCAGATTTGAGTTTAAGGAGATAGAACCATGTGAACTTGGTAGCAGCATCAATAAAAGTAACATAATAGCAGAAACCATTAACAGAGGTGATGGGAGAAGGACCCCATAAATCAGAATGTATAAGAGCAAAAGGTTCAGTGATAGAAGATTTTGATTCATTGAAAGATAACTTGTGGCTCTTAGCCATCATAGATGGAGCACAAACTGATTTAGAAGTATCATTAGAATATGCTATATGACTTAAATCTAGTGCCTTCTTAGTTAAAATAAAGGAAGGATGGCCTAGTCTATAGTGCCAAATACTAAGAGGTAAAGTTGTCTTGGTTTCGGCTGAACACACGGTAGAAGAAGATGGATGATGGGTGGAAAGGGTCTGAGATTCAGCAGGAGAATAGATAAGATGGAACTTGTACAGTCCATGCTCAAGCATTCCTTGAAGAAGTGTGTGATGAGTGATTTGGTCCTTCACAATACAATGATAAGGATGAAATTCAAAATAGACCTTGTTATCACCGAAAGCAAATTGAAAACACTCAAAAGATTCTTTTTTAATGTGAGGAACATGAAGGCGATTTTTTAAGTAGAAAAAAAATTAGAAGTTTTAGAAGAAGAAGGCTCGGTCATAATCAATTGCCATAATGTAAAATTTTCAAACATGTGCCATTCCCATGTGGACTCTGTCATTGCCTTGATACTCTGAATTCACACTCAAGTTGTTCAAATCAAAGGTCGGATGACTACTAGCACCCAATCTGGATACCGGGATGAGTTTTCCTTTGTAGGAATCGAGTTGTCATAGCTCGCCCATGTTAGCAAAGTGATTCTTGTTGTTGTTGCAGGAAGCGTTTCCTTCTTGCCGAGATGTGATGGAGGACTATGGTTCAAATCATTCTGTATAAGCATTTCTCAGGTTTGTGGTTGTTTCTAAAAGCATATATCGACACTTGGGCCCATTGCCTGCACCTCATCTTCCTTCGAAAACCTCTCTCTGAAGGGAGCTCTTCCTCCTCTATTTCCACCATTGTTTGAGCCTCTTCCCCTTGAAGTTTTTTGTCTGGTTCTTTGAGTAGTGAGGTTAGCGATGGGAGAAAGAACCTTCAGATCTTTGAACTTGGATGATAAATTACTCTCCAATCTTGCTTCAAAGGCTGAGAAGAAGAAGCAATGATCTCGAGAAAGGCGTGATAGGCTCCATTCTTGAACTCACGAGAGACCATAAGCTGGATTATATTCTGATCCAAGCCCTGACATTATGTAGAGAATGTGATCCTCTTTCTGTAACTTTATATCCTGATGCATTAAGAACATCAACACACCCTTTGATTTGATTAAGATATTCTCTCATAGTAGAGATCCTTCTTGATTCCTTGAAGTTGTTGTGCATGTTGCATGATTTTTTGCCCTTGATTGGCTAGCAAAGTTGTTCTCCAAGCAAGACCAGATGTCTTTAGTGGTGTCATAACCAACGGTAGAAATGAGAAGACTCTCTCACTGAGAGAAGAGAGCAGCCAAAACTATAAGTTGGTCTTGTCTGCACCAAGTGGTATAATCGAAATTGAGAGATCCCATCTCCCTTACGTGTTGAACTGAGGTCTGAGGAGAACATTTGTTTTCTCCTGTTAAAAAACCATCAAGGCCATAGCCTTTAAGCCTAGAAAACAATTTGTTGTTTCCATAAGAGATAATTGTTCTCAGTAAGTTTTACTGAGATGGGTAGATGAAAAGGAACATGAAAAAGCAGAAGAGCCATTAACAGAGGCAGCGATCTTTATTAATGCTATTTGAATCTCCCATAGTGAATGAGATAATTTAAAAAAAAAAAATGAATGGCACATAGACTACGAGGCTAACCTGCGGCTCCTGATACCATGTTTGAAAAGGTGAAAGCGATTAAACATTGAGCAATACTCAAGAAGAAAGAATTCAGATAACGTTTGGATATTTCATTGATTAATTCTATGTTGCTGATAAGGTATACATATAGCAATGTTAGGAACCACCTAGAACCTAACATGTGTCAAAAGCTTATTAGCTAATGCTAGAAGACAAACTTTTCTCCATCGGATATATCAGGGCTGCATGTACGACTTGTGGTCCTTCTTGATTTTGCATTTTATCTGCTGTATTGGAGTGCATGGTAATGCATGGACCATCGAGTTGTAATCTTGTGTTTTGCAATGCATAGTAAAGCTGCTGATGTGGCATTCTTTTCGATTACCTTCTCCAAAAAATATAGTATCATCAGCGAATTGGAGCATGTCAATTTTTATTCCGAGGTTACCCACTTCAACTGGGCGAAAGAAATCTAACGCCCTTTGCTTTGCTAACCATTCTTCTCATCCCTTCGGCTGCAATAAGGAACAAAAAATGAGAGATAGACACGGATGTGGCTCCATTGACAAGAATAGACACGGAAGACGTAACGAGGCATTCTTTGATCCACGAAATCCATTTAGGATGAAACTTCATTTTCTCCATCACCTCAACAACAAAGTCCCACCTGATTGAATCGTATGCTTTAGCAAAGTTTACTTTAAAAATAAAAGCTTTCTTCTTTCTTCTAATTAACTCGTCAATGACCTCATTCAAAA
This sequence comes from Stenogyne calaminthoides, assembly GCA_037126765.1. NCBI lineage: Eukaryota > Viridiplantae > Streptophyta > Magnoliopsida > Lamiales > Lamiaceae > Stenogyne > Stenogyne calaminthoides. The sequence goes on along the minus strand of JBBCBC010000025.1, from coordinate 32,191,171 downwards.
CAACAACTCCATCCACAAGTTGCCTACCTTCCACAAAAAAGCAGATTGTACAGAAGAAATCAGGCCCTCCAACACAACTTTCAACCTATTCGCCAGCAATTTAGAAAGAATTTTATACATACAACCCACCAACGAAATAGCACATACAACCCCCTAAGAGTGTGTTTGACTGAGTTTATAAATTTTTTAAAACAATTTATAAGTTGTTTAAAAGTTTATAAGCTCTGCAAAAGTGTTTGATAAAATAACATGTAAAGTCAATATGACCAAAAATAAAAGATATATATGTAAATTTACGGAAAAAAAAAAATCATTTTCCTAACATTTAATTTACTAATACTTGTTTAAAAAAATTAATTAGAAGAAACAAGTTATTAATGCATGAACTTACTTAGAACCCATTTGGCTAATCTTATTTTTAACATCTTATAAGTTAATTGTTTCAAGTATTTATAAGGTGTAATTTTTAAATAGTTTATAAGCTCATTGGAAAAATAAGTCGAGGATATGGTACCTTTTTTTTGGAGCTTATAAACAATAAGTAGCTTATTCTAACATCTAATAAGATGTTATTAGTTTTTTTTTTGCCAAATAAATTTAAGGAGGTTAACTTTTTCTAACATCTTATAAGATAATAGTCTTTGCTTTGTCAAACAAATTTAATGAGCTTATAAAATTCTAAATGTATTATAAGATGTTTCAAGGAGCTTATAATAAGCTCCCCCACAAACTGACCCTTAATTTTGGAGGAAGGAATCTGATCATTCACAAAAGTGGTATCATCAACTTCATCACTCAAAAGAGAAGATCAATTATAGAGACATACAATATGTTTAAATAATAAAGGCAAAGAGCAAAATCAAGAAAATAAGTTATTGCCTCCTTAATTTGGAAAAAAAAAAAAAAAAAGAGCCAGCAGCTCCAGACACATTCTCACCCTCACTTTTATCAAATTTAACTTTATCACCTTTCAGCTGGAGTTTCCTCATGCTGGATACGATATTAATTGGAGCCTAGATTAAGGGTGGGTCTCATGTGCGTCATGTACTCATAGTGCATTTTAGAACCATGCAATTTATTATACTGAAAGATGCAACTTGTTTATACTGAATCGTGCAACTATTAATATAAAAAAATAATTACGCGGTTCAATGTAAACAAGTTGCATATTTCAACATAACAAAGTGTATGGTTCTAAAATACAATATGAGTCTATGGTGTACGTACGTAAATACATACAAGAATTAACCTTGGATTAATTAAGGGTTACTGAACTGAGAACTGGATCTTTCTTTCGTATTGATTTGGTTACTAATAGATGCTATTCTAAGACATTTATTCCTAATAGGTGCAAGGTTTTTTGAACATTGCTAATAGGTTAAAAAAGGGGGTCCAATGGTCCTCAATGCCCTTATTTCTACACCAAGTACTCCCTCCGTCCCAACATTATGATGAGAACCGCGATTGCAAAACATAAATAATACGCAAAGAATGATAATAATTGTTGTCCCAACTCAGGTTGGCAAGAAACAATTAGGTTTTGACAAAGTTGTCAAGGGTTTTTTATTAATTTTTTAACGTGAAAAAATAAGAATGGTACCTATAACTATTTATAAGACAAAAAGGATCTAAACTAATCCTAAAACCAGCGTGTAATCCTAATCCAAATACAGGACTAAAACTATTATGAAAAAGACCAAATCCATCCCAATCTAGAAGATATGAAAATAACCGCAAAATAAAAGAGCAAAAACTAAATCTTGGTGAATCTTGCAAAGATTCACACGCATCTTGAATATCTTGAGTATCTTGATAAAAGTAGGACAATATCTTTCAATTCTTGCCAATCCTACTTCAACCATATCGCGGGTCCCTTCTATTGAGTGGGCCTTGCACCGCTTCCCTTAGCCTAGCCCTTTAGCCTAGGTGTATTGTAGCATTCTTTAGCCCACGACCCTACGTTAAGCATCATTCCCTTCTCCTTCAAGTTCGTCCTTGTCCTCGAGGACTAATTCCGGAAAACGTTCTCTCGTAGCGTCCCCAAATGCTCCCAAGTTGCTTCTTCTAATGGTAAATCTTCCCACGCATCCTTTCCCCTTGACGCGACTTCAATGTCACCCTACCTCCTTCCCATTCAAACTCCATTGTACCTTTACCATAATTGGTGCTAACTTAGGCCCCAATTCCTTCATCCATTGAATTCCCAAGGCGATATCCGGTCCTCTGAGCGGAAGAAGCGAATAAATCAACCCTAAATCTCAATCCTTGCATGTCCGTAGGGATATCTTTATACACAACATCGCATTCTAATTTTTTGCCACAAGCGACCCTCACATTAAATGGTCTCATCAAGTCTTGAGATCAAGCTTGCGCTGTGATTCTTGATTAATAAAGTTGTCGTTGACCCGGCATCCACGAGAACCTTTTAATCGGCCGACTCAACGCATGCAACCAACTTCATCGCCTTGGCCCATGCTCTCTCCGTTATCGCATGCAACGACACTTCCACGCCTTTTCTTTCACGATCCAACTCGGCGGGCTCAATGAACGCTTAGCATTTATTTCTATGCCCGTACCCGAATGGCCGTCACAATTAAAACATAATCCTTCTCACGCCGCCTTTCATCTCATCACATGAGAGTCGCTTTTACCCGGTAGTCCTGTCCGGGCTTGCTACCTACGCCAGTTTTAACGGGTGTTACTGACCACTTGCCTCTTCACTTTCTTGCGATACGTAATTATTACGCCTCAATCGGTTGAACCTTCTCCAATGGCGCTAGATGATCGTCCCTCAAACGGTCGTCTCCCTTTGCATCCAAGTACGTTTAAGACGATATACTCGAACCTCTATCCCGGATTCAGGTTTTAACCATAACGAATGCCCCCAAGTGCTTTCATTTTATCTTGCACCTACTTGCGATTTAACTCAAACTCCTTTTTGGTACTTTCGCGTAGGTGCCCGGTTTGTTGATGTGGGATAATACCTCATTTAATCGGTGTAATGTCAATCGGCCCAAAGCGGGTCATCAATTCCTTTTTAAATCCTTCCAAACAAGACAAATTTTCTTTTTCTTGTAAACCCTACTAATCCATTGCCACCAAATATTACCTCATGTCCATGTAATAAGCGGTAACATACCTTATCTTCTCGTTTGATATCATGCAAATTGAAGTATTGGTTGGCTCGACTTAGCCATGAAACCGGTCGTCCCCTTTAAAGGTCTGGACCGTGAGCTTGGGTCGATTGGTTAAATCGTTAAATCCGCCACGATCATCTTTTCCTTCTTGGCGGGTCGAGTTCGATTTGTCGAAATCAGGTCAGATGACGCGGACTCTTGATATGGTGTTCTTGTCCTTCTTCTTCTCCGATTGCGTTCCACGAGTTTCCCACTACTGGCGTGACAAATGCGCAATGGTCTCAACCATCGCGCATCGAACTTAGCGCTAGATTCACCACGTTGTCTCCAAAGAGTTCAATCCTTTCCTTATGAGTTCCGTCATTGCTCAGTGTACCTCTCGCGATTCTCGAACTCTCTCAATGAAAGAACCAATTTGATGAGAACGGTTTTGCAAAACACAAATAATCGCAAAATAACGATAATAATTGTTGTCCTCGCTCGGGTTGGCGAGTTGCAATTAGGTTTTACAAAAAAGTATCGAGGGTTTTTATTAATTTTTAGCGTTGAAAAAAAAAGAATGATACCTATAACTATTTATATGACAAAAGGATCTAAACTATTCCTAAAACCGGTACGTGTAATCCTAATCCAAATGAGGACTAAAAACTATTATAAAAAAGACCAAATCCATCTAATCTAGAAGATATGAAAATAACCATTAAAATAAAAAGCAAAAAGTAAATATTGGTGAATCTTGCAAAGATTCACACGATCTTGAATATCTTTAAGTATCTTGATAAAAAAGTGAGACAATATCTTTCAATTCTTGTCAATCCTACTTCAACCATATCACGGGTCCTTCTATTGAGTCGGGCCTTGCGCTTCCCTCCTTCTTTAGCCCCCTAGCCCGATTGTATGCATTCTTTGCCCGCGACCCTCGCTCGCATCATCATTCTTTATGAACAACACATGCCGTTGGGGCGTCCCGGCGATTTATCGCAACGCTCCTAAAAAAATAAATAAAATAATATCTGTTTCCACAACATCCTTATTTTATTAAAAAAACCCACTTTTATCCCACTTTCTTGGTTTGCGATCAGGTTTCTGTTGCTGATAATCACGGGGGGCGGAGGATAACATCCAAAAAAAACTTTTTTGCCCATCTTCTCTCTCTTTCCAAACCTTTCTTCCGGACAAATCAATTCTGCAGGAAGGTACATTTCAAACTAGTCAATTTCTCTTTCCCCACATTTACACTCTACCATTTTTCTTCCCACTTCTCTATTTCGAAAATTTTTCAAGATAGTGAGGGAAAAATGAATTTCGTTGCCGGAAACAAATTTTCATGTTTTTTTTTTTTTTTTACAGCATTTTCCTGTTTATTTTTTTAAAATTGAGGCTTTGGGGTTTTTTCAGGTATTAAGTTTTTTATTATTTCGATAACTTTCACCGATTGACGTTTTAATCCGCATTTGAGAATCTTCATTTCCTGTATGTTTAATCTTTTTTTTTTTATTTTGGTCCACGACAGCTGATTAGATATTAATTTAAATTGTCTTTTATTTTTTTCATGTCACATGTGTATTTTAATTAATTTAATATTTTCTTTTAAATAAATAATTTAGGCAGGCAGGTTGCAGGTGTTGGGTGCTCGGGTCGGGTCAAAGATCGGGTTAGTGTGCAGGGTGTCTGGCCGGGTTTCAGATTTGGGTCAGACCAAAAGAACCTAATCTCACAAATTGGATCCCCAATTTTCACGCGACATCCGCCTCCGCTTAGGGATGAAGAAGTCATCGCCCGTCAACGTCCCCCGCCACCGTCGCCAACCTCGACCCGGGCTTCGACTTCCTCGGCTGCGCCGTCGACGGACTCGGCGACCACATCAGCCTCCAGGTCGACACAGACGTCCACCTGGGCGACATCTCCATCTCCGACATCTCCGGCGCCGGCTCCAAGCTCAGCAAGAACCCCCTCTGGAACTGCCCCGGAATCGCCGCCATCGCCGTCATGAAAATTCTCCAAATCCGATCCTTCGTTCTTTCCCTTTCCCTCGAAAAGGGCCTCCCCCTCGGCAGCGGCCTCGGCTCTAGCGCCGCCAGCGCCGATGCGACCGTCGTCGCCGTGAATTGGAGGGAAAAGGGAGGTAGCAGGGGGTGAGGGTGAGGATAGGGGGGAGAGTGAGGATGAGGATAGGGGGGAGAATTTGGTGGTAGGATAGGGCTAATTTTGTTATGTTGCTCGCATGGTGCCATGGTTCTCTCTGGTCTTTTCAATTTTCCGGTTTTGTTTTGATTCTTAATGAAAGATTTAATCTTTTTTTTTTTTGGTTGCTGAATCTTGAATTTTGTGAAGATAAATCGATTGGGTTTCAATTTTTTCATCTGGGTGATTCGAAAAGCTTGAAAATTTCAGAAATTAATAGGAACAGAGATGGGAGAAGAGATATGGATCCGGGTCGGTTTTAAATGGGAAAAACCCATTCTTATTTAATTTAAAAATATATGTATATATATAACAAGTATCTGAACCTGAAAACTTGACCCATAACTGGAACATGTCAGACTGCAAAATAAAAAAGAAATGTAATAATATTCATGTGTACAGTGACATGAATATATAAGATTCTCAAATGTGTAACACTAAATGCAAATAGAATTTAAAGTTACTGGGCCCTAAAAACCTTAATCTCTTTTTTCAAAAATAGGAGAAGAAAAGTAGTGAAGGGGAGAGTATTGGTGTCTTTGGAGGTATGCGTGAGTACATAAATATATGCACGAACACATGAATATATGAGTGAGTATATGAATATATGCACGAGTACATGCATAAAAATCTGGAAAAAAAAAACCTCCAAAAACCCCGCAGATCCTTCATCTCTTCCACTAAAAAGTAAAATCAGTTGTTCATAAAAATGTGCACAAATCCATCACCACAATTTCTCCAGAAAAACAATTAGATCCCAAAAATTATGAACACCAAAAGTCAATGAGATCCGAAAATTTAAATCAATCTACAAAAACCACATAGAAAATATACTCATTATGAAATAAATAAGAAATTTGTTATCCCCAATTCAAGAAGACAACACTCTTCCCCTTAATTTGTTATCCCCAATTTCATAGTACGACACCTTTCAGACGCCTTCACTTCTACGCATCCCATCTGTATTTTCATCATTAATTCATGGCGCAGCTCGCCGCCGAATTGCCCCTTTAAACGAAGGTCCCCGCGGTGAATTAAAAAACGTCGACTTTGCGGCGGAACCGTGCAGATGGTGGCTTGGGCTGTGTCGTCACGCCGTGCAGACGGAGGTGGTGTCGCGGCTGTTAGATCCGGTGGTGCAGAGGCAGAGCGCAGCGACGGTGCATTCACAAGCACCGCGCCGCTCGATTGGTTTGTTTGGGAGGAGAGTCGCGGCGGCGGCGCAGGTGGTGCAGCGGTTTTTCTTTTCCGGTAGTGTTATTGGGCTTGGGGATGGGACTTTGATTTTTTTTTTTTTTTTGGAGATGGGGAGGAGGGGGTAAGGATTTCTTGGGGGTATTATAGTCTTATTCCACTAATTTTGAACCTATTAGTAATTCCATTGATTTTGAACCTATGAGTTTTTTTGTTTTTTTTTGGTAACTATTAGTAATGGGTAGTGGATTCTTGCACCTATTTGCAATTTTCTCTTATTTTTTGTTAGATTACTAGTTAGGGAATAATATTTTTTTTCAATCTGTAACTTTGCGAATATTTAGTTTTGATCCTATTGACTTTTACATTATGATTTTGATCCTGAAACTTACCCACTTTCAACTTCTTGATCCTTTTGATTTTGAAATTTTAATTTTCATCCTGTAATTTACTGGCATTTTTACTATTTTTTTTTGTTCTAATTCATGTAAATTCCATGATGAAAATTAAAATTTCAAAATCAACTAGGTTTAAACTGTCGAAATTGTATAATTTACAAGATAAAAATCAAAATATAAAAGGCAATGAGATCAAAATAAAAAATTCCCAAATGTTTGGTAAATTGTTAATTGAATGATAATAGCACTCAAAAAACTAGCAAACAGTGGCTCTGCCCATCATGGAATTAATAGGAGTCCCTCTCAGTATTCCCAAATTCTCTCTTTCTTTTCTTTGTCTGAAAAGTCGTTCGAGAAAGGAATTAGAGCGAGAGATGGGCAGAGACTGGTTCACCCACTCCTGCTGTCTATCGTATGGAGTTGACAGATCGTCTTGAGAATATTAATGAGATCGAAGAATTTTTCGAGCGTTTTTGGAATGGGAATGAATCGAGGCAATAACTTGTTACATTTATTATTTTAAACTTCTCTACAATTAATCTTCTTCTTTTTTCAGTGATGAAGAAGTTGATGATCTAATTCCTCCCTCAAGTAAGTTGATGCATCAATAACTTAATTGTTTCTTCATTCTCTGGTCCGTTATAATAGGAGTTTAAAATAACAAATTATCCGTAAACTTTTTGGTGCAAATAGATAAAGTCTCACTTTCATTTTGTGATGAATTTAGTCTCAATTTCTCGACAATGTGCATTCACTCATAATCGCCATAATTACTTATGTAGCGACCCGTAATAATAAAAATGTGTAAAGTTATCGAATGAAAAAATTAAACTTAAATGTTAATGAAATCAAAATCAGAAGGTAGTAGGCCCATCAGGCGTGAGGCCCATCATGAAATAAATAGGATAGCCTTTCGCCATGCTCACCAAATTTTTTATTATTTTTAGTTTTTGAAGAAAACTCGTTCTCCCCAAATGCTAGATAAAAGGAAGGCAGTTAGAGCTCGAGTGAAAATGGAGGAAGAGTTAGAGCTTGAGTGAGAAAGGAATTAGAGCGAAGGAGAACAATAAATTAAAGGTAAGTTATAGAGACGAAAATTAAATTTTAAAAGTTAAAAAGGAGGAAAAAAGTCAAAAGTGTATAAGTTATAGGATGTAAAATCAAAACCTAAATGCCAATAGAACCAAAAATCAAAAAAGGTGGCAAAGCTCATGACCAAAAACTATTTTTTTAAGTTTACCACTTTTTTCTTACGTTCATATATAATTAAGTTATAGGGGCAAAATAAAAAAAAAAAATTAAAAGTTAATGGGACCAAGAGGTTGAAATTATTCTGACTTTCTGAGAAAATAGTCGTTTCTTTCTGAAATTTTCAATATTTTTCAAACATCTTTTTCTGAAAATTTTCCAATATTTTGTCTTAAATAGTGAAGAACACCTTTTCTGAAATTAATTATTTAAAATATTTTAAAACTACAAATATAATTTCTCTACAAAATATAAATTGCCTAGAAAATTATTTGTATAGGTAAGTTTGCTATGGAAATTATATGTGTAAAGTAGATTAACAATATGTAATTTGTTTCCTAAGAATTATTTGTGTATGCATTTTTTAAAAAAGATTATTCTAAAATTGGTACGCAAATTATTGGCAATCCTTACTTTTAAAGGATCAAATTATTATTGTAGAAAAATTTACGTAGCCATTAGAAAATTTTATTAGCAATTCTTCATTTTTCTTATAGTGATATAAGCTACATGACAAAAATAAAAAATTTAAGTGATCACAATTAAAAAAAGTGGTAAAATTACATGATGAAAAAAAAAAATCTTGTTCTCAAATGCTTGGCTAAATTGTTAATTGAAATTATGGAACGATATTAGTACTAAAAAATTAGTTTATCACCGGTCGTTACTTGCGGTTTGTAATGTAAAATAGACATGAAATGAAATATATTCATTTGTGTTAAATAAATTATAAAAAATCATTTTACTTATAATAATAATAAGAATCTTTTTTTTTTTTTTTTTTTTAATATATTTTTTTTTTTTTTGATGCAACGCACTGATTTATGAACGTATTTTTCTTTTCTGTCTCAGCGTAAGAGAAATAGTTTCCTTTCAAATGAACTTAAAAAATTTACATTGTTAAATAATGTAACTTTAAAGGTATTTTTTCTTTACAATTTTGAATTATTTCCTTCTAAACCACTTTGATTTTCACGTATTATCGCGTCTTTGAATTCCCATTGCATGTCAAAATTTTTCAAATTATCCCTCTAGTTACTCTAACACGATAACATATATATAATTATCATGATTGAAATTGACCTCCTTAAGAAAGTCAAGGGTTTTTTATAAATTATAATAATTCTTATTAATGGTCACACTATAAGATATCGTTAGTCAAATTTTTCTTTACAAGATGTTAAAGAGATTCTACTATACTGGTTGAAGTCATTCATTCCAAAATCAACACTTTTTTTCCTAAGTTAGTCTAAATTAGTATTTTTTTTTTTAAAATGTGAATCTGTACCGTTTTTATTAAGAGCTCAATATGTATTTTTACAATCCGAGGTGCGAAGTGAATTGTACATGCAACTAATTCATAGTAATTGGACTCGTTGATGGACCTCATTATCCTATATTGGGATCACGTGTCCTATAGTTTTTTAAGATGTTATAATTAATTAATAATGCAAATATTTCATCTAAATTTTTTTTTAGATTTGTTATGTATATGCGGTATCACAATTTAAAAATCAAATATTTTTTAAGATATTGATAGTGTATTTGCATAATCATGACACTAAAAAATAGAAATTCAAGTGAACCCTGGTTAAAAAATCTACTCTTTATATTATTTTTATTTTTTGTGCCTTAATGAAAGTTTTTTGATTTCATCCATGATTGGACTAATCAATTTAAATATTATATCAAAAAAGAATCATACAAATAAGTAAATAAATACGAGCTTTTTTATCACAATCAACCTAATGTCATTTTGATTCAACTAATAACGTCAACTAATAATTTAATTAAAAATTATTCAACTAACAATTTAAATCTAATGTCAATAGGTCATGAACTAACTTATGGTAATTGGACTAATCAATTTAAAATACAATATCATATAATATTATCATATAAATAAGTATATAAATTATACATTTTCATAAATATAATAATCCTCCCCCTTATTAGATTTGCTCAAAATCGAAAAAGTCCATCTTTTATCACATACCAAAATAACAATAAAAGAACTATCCTGATTCATGCTAAATATCACTAAATTACATCACATGTCACTAATAATTACATACAAAAAGTAACTTATTTTTTATCTTATTCACTAAAATTGACAAAAATACCTTATCAAAAAGTTATTTTATTACCTTTAAATATTAATAAAGATTTTCCACATTAAAACCCTTGTCAAAATCAAGCGAAAAATCTAAAAAAAGATGGAAAAGAAGAAATTATTTTTAAAACCGTGTCAAAATCAGGTGAGCAATCTAAAAAAAAAAGATGAATGAAAATAAGAATATTCACTAAAAATTGACAAAATACCCTTTATCAAAAATTATTTTATTACCTTCAAATATTAATAAAGATTTTCCTCATTAAAACCCGTAGTGTCAAAATCAAGTGAGCAATCTGAAAAAAAAAAGATGGAAGAATAAGCGGTATTTTAAAAACATATATCCATATAAACTACAAAATATAACATTTATATTATTAATGTACCACTTTTAAAATTTTATGATAAATTTTAATTAATTGTTTTGTTGAATTTTTTGGTATAATATTTTGTTATTTTATATGTATAAATAGATTTAGTTAAAATTTATAATAATTTTTTTTTTGTTGAATCTTTTTTAGTATATTTTTTTTTATTATATATGTATAAAATAGATCTCATTTCAAAATTAAAAAATAATATTAATGTAGATTAAATCGTCTTATGTAGATAATCGATGTGGCTTTACTTTTGACAACTCGTGGATTAAGATGAGTAAAGTGGCGAGCACCGGTGTGTATGTAAAACCACAAGTGGATTATAAAAATGAAGAATTAAATATAATTTATTATTGTGGGAATTTATGTCCCTTTTTTTGTCCTAGGAGAAATTTATTTATCTTGATTGTAAGCATGTCTTTATCTTGGCAAGCATTATGGTTGTGCTTTCTTATTACAACAAGATTATATGTGGTTATGGCGTGTATCCGTAGGACTCCTGGATGGCATGTCTGTCTTTGCTTGTGTTTGAAGTCTTGACTTGTCATCCAAGTGCTATAATAGCCCTTACATTATTTATCTTCTTGGCCTTGCGGTATATAGTGGTTGTCTCGGGTGTCATGTGTTCGCTACCTATGGCAGACATACCTTAAATCATCCTTGTTGGATGTCTAGCTTACACCGTGTTAAGCCTAGTGAAATGACACCGCCTTATCTTCTATTTGGTTTCTTGGTATCACTTGAAGTGTCCGCCCGATGTGGTTTTGGCCGAACCGACGACCCTTACTTGTTGGGCCTCACGGCTTCTCTCCTAAGTGCTCGCGGTGGGCGAGTACTACATTGTTGTTATGGTTGACTCCGTGGTTGCTTGGATGAACCATCTAACAAAGTGGAGTAAGCGATGGACCTTCTTGGAGCTCTTGACTAATGGTGGAGCAAGTCTCGTTAGAATAATATTATTATCATCATCGTGTTAAGCCTCTGCTGGCGAACATTCATAAGAGTGGGCGAAGGCGTGGTACTCAATCGTGCTGCTTGGGGTGCGAACTCACCTTTCATTATGGGCCAAAAACATGCTGACCCTTTGGCTGTTAAAATCCCATACTTAGCTTCCGCCCTAATGTGGCTCGTGTTAGCCGCGTGGTGAACCGTGTTTTTGCCCTCGACCGCCCGGCGTGTGTGATGAGATGGCGTAGTGGCTGAGATATTTTGACCCTCTTGCTTTAGTATTGGTCCACCGCGTTCAACGAACAAACACGTGGATAGTGATATTTGATTATTTGATGGACACAACAATTAATAATTTAGAAAATATTTAAAAAATAATTAGTATATATATGTAGTAGATATGGGGAATTGAACCTTGTACCTCATTGTACCTCTTGCGTATAAAAGATAAAAATATTTTGTTATACCATTTAAGTTACATTAAATTTATTAAGATGTTTAAAAATTTTATTAAAAATTATAACAATTTTTTTTTGTCAAACATTTTATTATTAGATATGTATTGACTAGGTGGGTTAGTTAAACTACTTAAATTCTTTTTTTTTTTGAAAACTCGTTCTCCTAAATTCTAGTTAGAGCTTGGGTGAAAGGAATTAGAGCAGCCGACCGGGAGGCAGCCAGCGTCCAACGCTGCCGTGGCGCCACCACGAGCTCCTGATAATATAAAAGGGCTCACTCTTGATTCACGCGATCCTCACTGGTGTCTTAAGGAGATATAGATTTGTTTGAGCAATATAAAAGGCAATAATTTGTTATCTTGATTTGATTTATTATTTTAAACGTCTCTATAAATAATCTTCTTTTTTTTTAGAGTCTTGTGTAAAATATTCTTGCATTAAACTATGTCACCCTGTCATATCATAAAAACAAAAGTTGACCAAATTAGGAGTCTGTGAACTGGCCCGGGCAAGTCGAGGCGGCGGGAATTGGGGCATGAGTTAATGAAATTTATGAACCCCGTTTGGGAGGACGGATATATATTTATAGAAGAATATTTTATGAAATGTATTTGCAGCCTAGTGGTATAAACATTGTTAATATAATAGTCGCTGTGAGTTCAATTCCCTGTAGGCACATAATTTTTTTTAAATATTTTTTTTTTTTATTTACTACATGAAAAAAAAGTGATATATAAAGCGAATGTGTTACTCCCGAAATAAAAATTACATTTCGCGTTTTTTTTTTTAAATACATTATGATATGGTAACACATTGTTGTTTCATATGGTAACAGCATGAATATTCATTTTAGTATCAGCGACATGTGTACAATGTTACATATTATTAAAAAAGCTATGTATTCTACATAGACAAAAAGTATTCACACTTATGAAAAAGCGTGTTACCACATGAACACAACCCGATTACAATGAAAGAAAGAAAACACAGTCCAAAATTCTGATTTAAAGAACAACTTGATGTGTTACTACATGAACAAAAGAGTATTACCTATGAGCAAAAAAGAGTATTCTGCGTGTCACAAAACTAGTACCGGTATGAGCGAAGAAAATCTTGATTCACAATTACATATTTAAGAGTCACAATTATAGATTTAAAAGAATAAGCGTAAAAAAAGATTGTATAAAGATATCTAAAAATGCGTTAAAAATTAAAGAGGAAGAAAAACGGATGGATCTTTATGTAAATTTAAATGGATGAAAAAAATTGTATAAAGGGAGAAAAAATATGGAAGAATTTGAATAAAGAAGAGAGAAAATAAAAAAGAACAAGAAATCCAATGAAAAATCTAGAACCACGCAATGCAAAAAAATCCGTTAAATTGCAAGGAAAAAGGCAAAAAAATCCGCTAAATGTCCAGGGAAGAAGAAGAGGAAGAAGAAAAAAAGTTTGGAAGGGGATCCAAAATGGTGGAATGACCCGCAAAGAAATTAAAAACCTAATTTGGATCAAATTAGCATATCGACATATACGATATTAATCTGAGTTTTTGTGTTTTTTTGCAGCAATGATCTATTTCTTTCCCCAAGAAGATTAAGTAAGTTCATGCATCAATAACTTAATTGTTTCTTCATTCTCTCCTTCGTTATAATATAATAGGAGTTTAAATCATAACTTTGGCATGAATAGATTAAGTTCCAAATTTCATTTTGTCATCAATTTGTCTCAATTTCTCTGCCAATGTAATATTTATGAAAAAATGCAAAACGACATCGTTTTGCCACTTGTGATTATCATGTGGGGTGGTTTTTGACAGAATTGCCTACGTGGCGCCCACCTAATAATGAGTTTTAATTGTCATTTTTTTTTGCCAAACAAGTTAACACCTCAGATATAATTATTAAATTAAAAAAATCTAATTAAATAAATTAAACCCCATTTTTTATCCGAGTGACGACTCACTTGACTTCAAAACAGCATCGTTTTTTTTTTTCGGCAAACTTAGGACATAGATTATACGTTGTCAAAAGAAATTTGGACTAAAAACGACGACAAGGCGATGTTTGGGACTTAATCTGTTAGAATCGAAGTTATTGGGCGATTTGTGATTTAAACTCTTAGATTAGTAAAAACAAGTGTTAATAAGTTAATTGTTTTAATGATGCAAGTGAAATTACTGAGGCAGAGAAAGCACCACCAATACGTATTCCAAAGAAGTGAGTCTCTCCAGATCTCTCTCCTGGTTCATTTAATGATGAAAGTGAAATTAGCAAAGCTGAGATTGAAAGCGCTGGCACAAAAATTATGAGGAAAGAGCTATTACAAGGAAGTAGGTGCATCAATAACTCATTTCTTGATTTTTTGTTTTGCCCCTTTTGTTAATCTTGTCTCTAAATTTCTAATTATGTTTAGGCGTAGTCGCGATTCCAAAAATGAAGAAGATGATGATGAGAAAGAGGATGTTGTTAATTTCATTGAATTTCTTCACTATCTGTAATTTTTATTTTTTTATTTTGGACTGAGATTATGTATTGTTTCTTGAAACTAATTGGATTCTGTTTTGGATGATTCGTGCATTGAGTTTTTGCAAGATGGACTATTGTTGATTACTATTGGTATGTTTTTCCTTTTTTTTTTAGTAAATGATACAGAGATTATGAATTTGACAATGTAGATTGAAC